>CM035223.1:22340935-22359461 GCA_020233015.1 Callinectes sapidus | reverse complement strand
GTGTGTGTGTGTGTGTGTGTGTGTGTGTGTGTGTGTGTGTGGCCGCTCTAATTTGCCATAAATCACATCAAATCTCGCTCACTCATCGACAAAATAATATGAATTGGCGAATTAGTCTGTTGAGCGATCAGAAAGTCGCGTGTTTAACCAACCAATCAGGGAATTCGTCACTCCATCCACTCTATCAGTCACTCAGTCAGTCAGTAAGTCAGTCAGTCAGTCAACCAGTCAAGTAGTCAGTCAATCAAGGTAGTTATTGAATTAGAGAGTTAGTTAGAAAAGTAGTTAGAAAAAAGACAATGAGAGAGAAAGAGAATTGAGGGCTAGGGAGAGAAGAAAAAAAAAAAGGGAAGAGAGAGAGAGAGAAGAGAGAGAGGCTGAGACAAGATAAAGAGATACACGAGCAACGAAGGGAGATGAAGGAGGGACAATCAAAGGTGGAAATGGGAAACCACAAGAATGCTTCAGTGTGGGTTGGGAATGAGGCCGAAGAGAGAGAGAGAGAGAGAGAGAGAGAGAGAGAGAGAGAGAGAGAGAGAGAGAGAGAGAGCCAGCATGTCATAATAACAACAATTACATAAATAGCCGTAAATGTAATGCTGTTAAAATAATAAATAACATACAAGGAACAAATAGCTTCCTTTCACCCTTTCCTTTCCTCCTTCATCCCTCTCCCTCTCCCTCTCTCTCTCTTCTTCTCTGTTTCTCTTCCTCTTCTCCTCTCTCTCTCTCTCTTCTTCTCTCTTTCTCTTCCCCTTCTCCTCTCTTTCTCTCCCTCTTCTTCTCTCTTTCTGCCCCTCTTCTCTCTTTTCTCCCTCTTCTCCCCTCTCTCTCTCTCCCACTTCTCCCCCCTCTCTCTCCCTCTTCTTCCCCCTCTCTCTCCCTCTTCTTCCCCCTCTCTCTCCCTCTTCTCCTCCCTATCTCTCCCTCTTCTCCTCCCTTTCTCTCCCTCTTCTCCTCTCTTTCTCCCCCTTTTCTCCACTCTTTCTCTCTCTGTTCTTCTCTCTTTCTCTCCCTGTTCTTTTCTCTTTCTCTTCCTCTTTTCCTCTCTTTCTCTCCCTCTTCTCCTCTTTTTCTCTCCCTCTTCTCTTATTCCTCCTCCTCCTCCTCCTCCTCCTCCTCCTCCTCCTCCTCCTCCTCCTCCTGCGCCTCCCTTCCCTTTCTCAACACAGGGAAGGTTTCATGGGAAGTTTGTTTTCATCGTCAACATCAAAACTATTCTTCCCTCACTCCTTCCCTTCTTCTCTCCCTCCTTCCCTCCTCCTCTCCCTCTCCTCTCTCCCCTCTCTCGCCTCCTTCCCTCCTGCCAAACGTTCTTCGCTTCCTCTTAGGTGGAGGTGGAGGTCAAAGTGAGCTAACCAATCCTCCTCCTCCTCCTCCTCCTCCTCCTCCTCTTTTTCTCTCCCTCTCGTTATTAGAGTTGATGGTATAATTATTTCTCTGGCATAGCAGCGGAAACTCATGTGCTAGGTGCTAATCCTCTCTCTCTCTCTCTCTCTCTCTCTCTCTCTCTCTCTCTCTCTCTCTCTCTCTCTCTCTCTCTCTCTCTCTCTCTCTCTCTCTCTCTCTCTCTCTGTCTGGCACTCGTTTCTTAAGATAATTTTAAATATGAATGGATAAATAAATAACGATAGATAGACATAATACATAAATACATAAGTAGATACATACATATATGCATACGTACTGACATACAGATTTTTTTTCTTTTTTATTATGTAGAAGGGAGGCGGCCTATGGCAACAGAAATGGACACAAAAGCCCACTGAAGTGCCGGGTCCTGGGAAAGTTCTGATTTATTAGCATGAATTTTGAGTGAAGGATGTGTGTGTAACTAGGTGCATGTACGTTTTTGAGGAGGAAGAGGTTGTCTTTAGAGGGCAGGCTGTGACTACCTCCTTGTGTTATGAGACATAAAGGGAAACAAACGTTCAGTGGTCACCCTGGTTTTGATGAAAGCTTACAACACCCCCTGATACAATGCCTTAGACCTCCCTGGGAGCAATTATCGTTTCGGCAGGTGTCTACTGCCTCACAAGTGTTTCCTGTTGTTGTTGTTGTTGTTGTTGTTGTTGTTGCTGAGTAGTGTTCCTTGCTGTACTACTAACTCAGACCTTTGTGTTGTGATCATCTTGGCGGAAATACTCAGTGGAAGATGTCAAAACGTTTGTGTCTTGATTGATTATTTTTTTTCCTTGTGTCTCTCTTTATTTTGTTGGTTTGTTGTACTTTGTCTTACTTATCCGTTTTTTTTTTCTTTTTAATTCTATTGACCTTTTCTTGATTTTTATTCTATTTTCATGTTTATACTTATTTTTTATTTGATTTTTATTTGCTTTTATTAATTTTCACGAAAAGATGACAATATCAAGAGTTTGTATTATTATTATTATTATTATTATTATTATTATTATTATTATTATTATTATTATCATTCGTGATAAACAATTCATAAAAGAAGAAACTCAATCTTTGCCACCTCATATATGAAAAAAATACGATTCTTTTCAAATTCCTTCGTTTATAATATCTCGAAGTAAAAAAAAAAAAAAAAAAAAAAAAAAAAAAAAAAAAAAGTAAATAAAACCATTAAATACATACTTTTATATGTCTAACAGGTTTCTTGTATTCATAAGCGACTTTGGCAATGAAAGAATTGACCTCGTGACCTTTGGGTGGTTCCTTCAGGCCTCGTTAGGTCACCTGTGCATCTCATTAACCACCACCATCAACACCCACACATCTGGAAGATGTTGCCGAATGTAATTTTCCCCTCGTTCAGACATCGATTCCCTTAATAAACGTGCGTGATTATTGATAACTGGCGTTTTTATTGACTGGTTTTTAATGGTGTGTTGGTGTTATGCGGTGTTTTACTGTGTTTTAACCTCCACTATTTAAAAAAGACTATTTCAATTGACACGAGTTTCTCAAGAGTGTTTTTACGGTTCTAGAGTGACAGGATTTCTACATTATTGACTGGAGACACTCTTGAAAACCCCGCTAATCATCTCCGTGGCCTTTGAAAATAGTGGTGGTGGTGAGAAGAGCATAGTCAAGGCGGGAGAGGAGTTAAATAATGCAGCACTTGGCAACAGCGGCAAGGAAGGAAGCAAGGGAGTCAGATGCTAGATAGGTATTATATTTCATCAGTGTGTGTGTGTGTTGTCATTCCACAGTGTTCCAAGGGCGGCAGGTGGTGGCGGTGGCGGTGGTAATGGTGCAGGGACTCTCCCTCTCGCCCCTCGCCACGCACCGCACCGCACCGCACCGCCACCCTCAGGTGCACTACTGTGGTGCAAAAAAGTAATAAATATCGTATTTTTTTTCCCGGCAGCTTCAACAGTGCCGGATGTACGTCACTCGGGCCGCTATTTGACCTACAACAACCCCACTAAACTAGTCCATACCCTCGCCAACAATGAGGAAACTCGGTAATGACTACTTAAGGTTATATAATTTATCATTAGACCTAAACAAACGACTTCCAATGGTAAGTAAGGGATAATCAAGTCATCACACCACTCAGTGTCTCCTGTCAGGCCAACACGTGGCTGGACAGGGAGCACAGGCCGTCTCCCCTCCACCACAGTGCCTGGCAGTGCCGGGTGGTGTCTCTAGGGAGAGAAGCAACCCCAGACATCCACGCGGGTACGAGTTACCATTGATACCAACGATAATTGTGTAGTGACGTACGATTTTCCCCGCCAAAAGTCAGTGTTTCATGCCGATATTGGTGTGTGTGTGTGTGTGTGTGTGTGTGTGTGTGTGTGTGTGTGTGTGTGTGTGTGTGTGTGTGTTGTACTGTCCACGTGTTTTCTCCTGTCATTACTTGAGTGTTATTGCAGCTGTGGCGGGGGAAGTGGGGGAATATGATAAGTGTGTGATGAAAGATTATTTATTTTTGTATTTATTATCTTTTTTCCTGGTCTTATAGTGTACTGTTCTTGTTTGTTTGATATTTCAGTGAAGCATTACGAGTAGTGGCTGACTAACAATGTGACATTATTGCATTTCATTTTGTATGTGTTTATCAATAGTGTCATGTGGATTATCACGTGCGGGCGCGCGCGTGTGTGAAATTCACTGTCATGGTCGCCTACTGGTCAACCAGCCAGCTTTTACCCTACGGAGTGAGCAGAGTTCATAGACCTATCTCCGGATATGTAGGGCTGAAACCAGATCACACACTACACACCGGGGCAGCGAGGCCACAACCCATAGAGTTACATCTCGTACCTACTTGCTGCTGCTGCTGCTGCTGCTGTGTGGGTGAACATGTAGGTAGTGTGCACCTTAGTCTAGTCTTGTGTGCCCTCAAGATCCACCATTCTCCTACACCATTCTTTAATTCTTTAAGGGTAACTCTCTCCATACACTTATTTCTCTCCCAAGAAACACCAATAATTTCTACTTCGCACCTTCTTTTCACAAACAAACACATACACCGGCTTTGCCTCTTTTACATACACATCTTTCACACACACAGAAAACATACACGCACTATATGTATATATGTATAAATATTGTATAGATGAGAATTGTTGAGTGTGTCGCATTTGAGAGTGACATCGTGTAAATTTCCCTGAATTCACAGAGAGAGAGAGAGAGAGAGACTGTCTTATCCGTTCCCTTAAGAGAAGCCAATATCACCCATAAGTCCTTATGGATATGGGATATAACAAATTAGCGGCGTCGCAGTGAGGGTTTTCATGTCAGACACCACCAGATTTTGTAATTCTTGTTGAAAAATAAGTACTCTTTGGGGCAAGCTTAAAAAAACTTACAAAGGTGTGTGTGTCGTTACACATTAATGCTTCTGAAATTTAAATAAATCTGTTTCGTGATAATTGATGGCATATGACATTGTTTGAGCCTTTATTCATAATTTCAGATGATATTCATAAAACCACCTATGATTGTATCAAGGCAAGTAATCTGTCATTTTCTACTGACTTCAATGGACGTACAATAATATTTAATTTCATTTGAATGTATTGAACAATAGGCAAATGCATGTAATGTATAGGAAATATTATGTTCTAACAAAGACGTAACGTTTCCGGTACGACAACCATCCTCGGCTGGCGGCAACAAACAAGCCTAAACAACATTTCTTCTTTTAGCTTCCGTTTTTCCGCTCGGAAATCTCGCAAATCCTTTGACCTTATCAATTACTTGGTCTGTCTTTCTCTTCCTTTTCTGGAATCAGACGTGCAGTCTGCCACGGTACATGTAAAATTTGGCATGTTGGTCTCTCAACAGATCTTAGTTTTGTTTACACTCTTACCAGAGAATTTCTAACCGAGGCCCAGATTCAGAAAGCACTTTACACTATTCAAAGGGTATATATCTCTAGGTTACAACTTTCAGACACACATTGGTATTCAAAAAGCTCTCTACAACTCTCAAATGTGGCTACCGTGTAAATCCGGGCCCAGAACTGCACCAACTCGGGAGGTGGTGTTACTCACTCAGATGAACATAAAATTCGGTGCAACTAAGGTTTTCCAAGAAGATATAAGTAATGAGAGACAATATGACACCCAAAAGATCATTCCATAAAGGCGGGATGGTATATAGCCCACTGTGGAGATGATTCTCGGTTAACCTAACTTCATCCCCATGGGCCCCACAGGCGAGCCGGAGGGACCACAGACCGACACGAGTGTCCCTTATATTTAGATTTGGTGTTTTTATTTGTTTCACTTGATTTTGGATCTCGTTTCTGCTGCAGATACATCATTATGATGCTTCTCCATCACTAAAAGTTTCTCACAGGTCCTACAAATTTGTGGAAGAAGAGGGATGTGTGGTTTGGCCCGCGGAAATTTGCCGACACAAAATCATATAGAACATCACTAATTTATTCAGACACATTACCTTCCTAATAATAATGTCCTTGTGTATGCCTTCTGCTTCTACAATGACTAAAACTGAAGGGAACTGATAAAACCTTTAAGTAAAACAAGACAGAAGTAGAGGTGACGATCAACAGAGACAACCATCAAAAGTCACAAGAGGAAGAAGAAGAAAAGGGCGGAGTTTAGACAGAGCGGAGACAGGAGGGGCGAGCTTATTTCAGTTCGTCGTGCGTTCGCCAGCGATGCTGTTGTTTTTATTTCACTGATTAGCTTCATATATAGAAGGTGACAGTGTTATCTGCTATTTTTCAATAATCCCAGATAGAATGCAGAAACCAAAATCAGCATTACTTTATTTTTACCGCTCGTACTTACTTTAGAAAAAAATCATTACCCATTTTCAGTTTTATCATATAATTGAATTAACAAAGCCTTATCATACACTAGTAAGTATAAATAATAACATAAAGAGTTATGTTTTAAATTTTAAATACACCTGTGCAGCAATTCATGTCGTATTTGTTTCTGCACATCGGTTTCCAGATTAGCTAAGACACCCCTTTGCCACAGGAAATCGGAGACAATTAAAAATTGTAGCGCTAATAGGTATCTACGACCCTCACTGCGACGCGGCTAATTGTAGCTGTCTCGGACTACCAACGGTCCCTTAACGGACTAAAAACGGCGTATCCGTCCAGGGGAACGTGGTGGGCGGGGTGGCGGGTAGCGGGGGCGCGCAGGAGTTGGGGCGGAGCGAAGGGACGGGGGCGGAGCGCAGGGTAGCTCAGAAGGGATAGGGGGGCGGGGTGTAGTCTCTGGGTCACCAATTAAAACCGGCACAAGTGGATTTTAGCTGGCCAGCCCTGCTGCCTCTCTTCAAAGGGACTACCTGGTCCACAAACGTACCCGTTGTGTAGATGTGTGAAAGAGACTGAAACACTTTTTTAATCATAAAACAAAATGTTAAATACATTTTTTACATAAAGCATCCCTTGAACAATGAATTTTATGTATGATTTCACAAATAAATCTAAAACATACTCATAATATTTCATAAACACAAAACCAACCTAACCAGCAACCACTCATCATAAGATCACTAGGTCAGCAAGCCACACATAAAATGACTAACTTCTACATCATTTTTCTGTAACCTTGTCTCTCTTGGCCACAGCTTTCATGTCCTCAGTTACTTTGAACATTGGGCCATGGCCAGGCACAATATGGTCAGCCAGGAGGATCACTCCATTCCTGTACTTTTTCTGCGTCTATGGATTTTCACTTCCAGCTGTATACTGCCACAGGGAAGAGTAAAAAATATCCTCTTCACGCTCAAAGAGATCACCTGTATAGAAAATTAAATGTCATTTGAGAGGCTGCTATTTTTGAAAAAAACCATGTTGACAAATTAAATGCTAGTGTTGTTTTTAATCTTTAAACACCGGTTGTATGATGAAATACTTCTCTTAATTCTAATTCTGATATTATTCAGAGTGTGAATATCATATAAGAAATATCTCCTTTAGTTTGAGATAACCTTCACAGTGAAGGTCATTGAATAATACTTAATAATCTATAATTAATACCTAGTTATTATTAAAAAAAAAAAAAAAAGATCTCTCCCATGTGCATTTTACCTGATTAAAATCCTGAACACACATAGTTGTCGCAAAACCAAATAACAAGAAATACATTTTAATCAAGAGTCTATAACTGCTATGGCCACTTTACAGCTCTCTCCAATAGCTATTTATCGACCTCAACAGGCCTGAATTTACCATAATTGTCTCACACTTATCACAGGATGAACTATATTGCATGCTATTAAAGACAATCTATCACTTGCTAACATCAGATTCATTCATGTAGTGGGAGTTATTTTCATCCTGGATATGTTAGTCAATATCTAAATCGAGACAATTTGTAAAGTGACTTATTTTTTCAGGAAATTTGTGAATTGCTTGATTCACTCAGTCAATTTAGAAATCAGCTAAAAATTGCAGGCAATTTATAAAGTGACTAAAATTTTCATATATTTTATTGGCATACTGACTAATATGGAGTAATGAACTGACAGAAAAAAACAAACAGTATTCTTGAGTAAAATTTTATCTTTTAAAACCTATGTAACGATAGTAAGTCAAAATAAGAAAAAAATGAAGAATAAAAGGTGACATTTTAAACACTATCAGTTTTTGTTCTTACAATTCAAACTAGAGTGGCACCGACTATTGCACTTGTAACCTTCTTTATAACATTTGCAGCGATTTGTTTGACACTGTTTCTTGCTTACAGTACAGTTGCACTTGGCCACCAAACCTAGATGACTGCTGTACTGCGTGATGAAATTCTATTTCATTGTCTGCACTCAAGCCACTAATACTGTACAGTTGCTGGGTACAAATATCAAATTGGCTTCTACTGTAGCGTCCCTTGAGTATTCCCTCTTTCACGGCTATTCGATACATGTCATTTTCGTTACAATCTAAGATCACACCAATAACATTTCGTGGATCACCTTTCCTTCGATCAACTAACGGAATGGGAATTGTCACGTTATCTCCTGGATTACCTGGGACATGTTCTAAATGACTGCGTTTGACTATGCGCTCAGCTTGAGCTAACTGACCAGCTGCTGCTCTGGACCGTTGAAGTGTCTAAAATTTTCATATATTTTCTTGACATATTGACTGAAATAAATCCTGGTATGGGCAAGGTCACAAATCTTCCGACTCCGCCCGCCCGGCGAACGAATCCAGGTCCATTGGCTTGTGAAGCCAGCTCAGAGCTCATTATTTTATTGACATACTGTGTGTGTGTGTGTGTGTGTGTGTGTGTGTGAGACCGGTACAGGCGTCTGGGGGCTGGACAGCTCGCCAGTGCAGTTGTGTATTGGCCTTGTCCCTGGCATTGTCCAGGGACAAGGCCAACACTCCATATTAGTCAGTATGCCAATAAAATATATGAAAATTTTAGTCACTTTATAAATTGCCTGCAATTTTTAGCTGATTTCTAAATTGACTGAGTGAATCAGGCAATTCACAAATTTCATGAAAAAATAAGTCACTTTACAAATTGTCTGGATTTAGATATTGACTGTAACAGATACACCTATACATCAACCAATGTATATACAGTGAGGACTCAATTCTTGAATGACTTTTAAGGTAATCTTTTTGATACTCGATTGCAAAAGTTCGACTTAAAAAAAAAAAAAAAAAAATCAGGTACTAAAACGTTCACACGTGATTGTAAAAAAAGGCTCCTGGTCTTTCCCTCTTTGCTGTCACCAGTTCTCCTGCATACAGTCTGATTTTTCACTAGAAACTAAGGAACGTGAGCAATTTTGTGGACTGTGTGGCGCGGCTGGGCTTGGGCGATGTACTCCGGAGTGGCTGCCTCAATGCTGCTATTGACCACTTCTCTACCAAAACTAATGAACTTTTTCAGAATAATTTTCCATTGAAATGTATCAACGAAAGAAAATCAAACGGTACTTCATATTTATGTAACATCAGGATCGTTACGTAGTATTAAAGAGAAACATAGACTAACCAGATTATCTAATAAGTGGCCTCTTACCTACAAAGAAAAATATAAGAAATATAGAAATCTCCTCACAACATTATACAATGCTAAAAATGATTAAAACTAACCAAGGTAATGCTAAAGAATTATGGAAAGTAATTAATAAGATTATGGGATGAGAAAAACAAACAAATAGTGTGAATATTAACCTAGATTCGGTCTTTGGCTGTGACGTTGCTGATGCTTTCAACAACTACTTTGTTAACATTATTCATAATGACTCTGATATTGATGATGTAAATGTTACTACTAGTTTTCGTGATTTCCTAAACTCATCACCGTTGTTCTCATTTTACTTATTCCCATGCAATGAATTAGAAATCAAAGGTAATATCAATTCGCTAAAGTCAAACTCGGCTGGCTATGATAAAATTACTGCAACCTTACTAAAACAAACTATTGACCATATTTCGGCTCCACTATCACACCTAATAAACTTATCTTTCCGACATGGGGTGTTTTCCGATAAATTAAAGATTGCAAAATCATTGCAGCAGATATCTATACTACCTGTTATTAGCGAAATATTTGAAAAAAGCTATTGCTCATAGACTTACCAATTTTCTCGAGAATGATAATTCATTATCCAATTGTCAATTGGTTTTAGAAGGCATTCCTCAACACAGTCAGCACTATTACATTTTGTTTCAAAAGCTTATTCTGAATTAGATAAAAGTCTCACATTGCCAGTGTGTCTTTAGATATTTCTAAGGCCTTTGATTCTCTAAATCATTATATTTTACTTACTTAATTGAGTAGTATTGGTTTGAGGGGACCTGCCTATGACTTGATAAAGAGTTATTTCATAGAGCGTAAGCAATTTGTTTATTGTAATGACGCACTTTCAGATTATGAATTTATAAAATATGGTGTATCTCAAGGCTCAATACTAGGACCAATCTTGTTTTTTGTTATTTATATAAATGATTTACCAAATTCTACTAATGATGCTCACGTAACAATGTATGCTGACGATACAAGCTTTATTGTCACTGATAATGACCTCCATGCTCTTTATTCTAAGTTGTCTCGGAAATGACATAATCTTAATAATTGGATAAAGGCAAATCAATTAAAACTTAATATTGATAAAACTCATGTGATGCTATTTAAAAATAGGTCTTTAATGTATGAGCTGGCTCCGGTAAGATTAGGCGAAGCAATTGTTGAGCATGTTTTAGGACTTTTGTTAGATGACAACATGAACTGGAAGCATCATATTGCAAATCTCTGTAACTCGTTATCAAGAACTGCTGGAGTCCTCTATCGTGTCCGACACAAACTTACAATAGAATCCATGTTAACTCTCTATTATACTCTGCGTTACTAAAAAATAATGTATTGCTTATCTATTTGGGGTTGCACATAGTCATCATTCTTAGAAAAAAATGTTCAAAATTCAAAGACGTATTCTAAGAGTAATACCATTAAGAAAAAAAGTCTACTAAAGGCGTTTTTGCTGAAGTAAATTTGTTAAACTTGAATTATATTCACAAGTACTTTCTTTTGTTAGATATATTAAAATCAATGAAAAATAATGACAATGTTCAACTTCCAAGAACATGCTCAGACCACCAGAAAAAAAATGTCAATTTGTCATATCCATCGTTTAGAAGAAATTTATTTCGTAACTCAATTCTATGTCTTGGTCCTGAAGTGTGGAACTCTCTTCCTCTTTCAATAAAATCTGGGGTCAACTCTTTGATAGTAAATCGGTCTAAGTACAAAATAAAGAAACATTTTCATCATTTACAGTTGACAATTTTATTTATGTTCGGTTTGTTTGTAGCCCAATATGTTTACATTCGGTGGGTAGTATTACTTAGGATTATGACTTTGCCATAGAAGGTCGAAACAATGTATAATAACAACTAGGCTGCTACGAGATTAATATCTATGTAGACTTTATCCATGTTTAAGTATGCTATGTATGAAATTGTATATGTACTTATTATGGAATAAACTTGTTGAACTTGAACACAGACACACACACACACACACACACACGAACACACGAACACACACAAACACACACACACACACACACACACACACGAACACACACACACACACACACACACACACACACGAACACACACACACACACACGAACACACACACACACACGAACACACACACACACACACGAACACACACACAGGATGGTGGACATCTGTAACAGTCTACTGATGAGATTGTAACAGCAGAAAGTGTGCATAAATTTAAGCAAAAAATTAATAAGACTAGATATAGAGACTGGTCACTATGAGCCACACTCAAACCCTGAAATATGCAAGTAGGTAAATACACACACACACACACACACACACACACACACACACACACACACACACACACACCCAAGTGGGAACCGCCTTGCCGTGGTGGGGGGGCTTGCGTGTCCCTATGACCTGGCGAGCTGGACTAGAGGGGGCTTCGGCCCCTGCTCCGCCCCAGTTTGGGGGGAGAGGGCTTCCCATGCTAGGAAGGTCGCCAGCGAGGGACCAGACTAAATGGTTCCTGACGGAGGCTGCCAGTACGGGTCATCAGTGCCGCCCGCCAGGGGGACCGCCCTCTATGGGCCGTCCTGTGTTGGATGGTTGGGTGTCTGGGCCGGAGGACGTGAGGGAGGGGGTCTTAGCACCGTCGTGGGCAAACTTTCGAGCCATGGGGGCTGTTTTTTAAGACGAGCAGTCCCGTGGGGGACGAGGTACCCCGCCCGCGGCGGCCAGCGCTCGGTCCTCTCGTCTGTCCGGTAGGCGGTAGCTCTTGGCCCCTGGGGCCAACCTTCTCTATCTTTTTCTTTCATGGATAAAGACTCTATTTCACCTTCCCCTCGAGTGGTGGGCGACCAGGCCCTCGGGGTGGATTCCACTGGTCTTTGTGGGTCTCCTGCGCTAGCTTCTGGGGGACGAGCTGTCCTCCTACTTAGAGATGTCCCTGAACATCTTACATACAGGGCTCTCCACGATCTCGTAAAGCCCTACGGGGATGTGGCCCGGATTCGGCTCATTTATGAGACCGCCGGGTCGAATCGGTGTTATGTGACTTTCACCACCGCTGTCCAGGCGCGTTCGGCTTTTGACGCGTCTGGCACTTTTGGCTTTTCTGCCCCTCGCCCTGAACTCCTAGCCTCTGCGAACGTGGCCGAGTCTGACTCTGACTACGTTCCGAACATCTTCGAACGAGTTGCTGAGGCGGCCTCCAAGGGGGTTCGCCAGGCCCCTACCCCGCGGTGGTTCCTTGCCTACTTCCGGGGTGGCAAGGGTAACTTCATACGTGCTTGCCAGTTTGTCGAGAGGGAGTGTGGCACCGTTCCTAAAGAGAATCTGCGTCGGTATGGTAAGGCTCTTTTAATAAGAGCGAAGGACTTGACCCAAGCAAAGATGCTCCTCAATTTTAGGTGTGATCCACAGTGCATGTTTGATGCCATCCGCCCCCACCGTACCTTCCACTATTGTAGGGGTATAGTGTTCAACTATGACCTGTGGGAGTTTCCGGAGGAGGAGATACGCGCCATGTGTCCTCAGACTGTGCAGAAGGTGTGGAAGGTGAACGGGAGAGGCAATATGGGTGTTTTGACTTTCTTTGGTTCGGTCTTACCAGATTATGTACAAGTTGGTCCTCTCCATCTCAGGGTGAAGCCCTTTCTTGACAGCCCTCTGCAGTGCTTCAACTGCTATGAATTTGGCCATGGCAGGAAGCATTGCACTTCCTCCTCTCGCTGTGGCCGTTGCTCTGTTTTAGGCTCCCATGGCATTGATAACTGTGCAGCCGATCCTTACTGTTTCCACTGCCGGTCAGATCACCAGTTACGTTCCAGGGATTGTCCGAGATATCGTCTAGAACAGGATGTCCTCCATCTTGCGAACACTTCCTTTATTAGTATTGGCAGTGCTCGCCGTGAGCTTTCCTATAGGCAAGACGGAGTGGGGAGGCCAAGTCCTACTCCGCTGCAATTGGTTCACGTTTGCCTTTGTCGCAGTCTCCCCCCTCTCTTTCTGTTCCCTTAGGCGTCCCTGTCCGAAATACGTTTTCTGTGTTGGAAGGCTCGGGCGACGGTACACCAGCGGTTACTGATCTGCCTCCTTCTCGCGCTGACTCCTGCCCTACTCCGGCGCCGCTTCCGCCACGGAGTCCTAGGCGCAGGGACCGTCAGCGGGCTACCAATAAACGACAACATGGTTCCGCTGATTCGGTTGAGCTGTTGCAACTGCCTCCGACTAAGGTTGCTGTCGGTCGTACTCCTCTTGGGCGTTCTGCCGACAGGGTCCCGTCGACGTCTGCGGTTACTAGTGACGGTTTTCCAGTACGTTCTGCTTCGCTGGGTCGTACTGATGTTCCTGATGTTCCTGTGACTGTTGATATGGAGGTTTCTCAAGGGGGTCCGTTGCCCCACCCTTTAGGTAGTCCTGTATCTCCAGCCCCTGTACTTTCTGACCGCTCTGCTCGTCCAGTCTCACCTCTGCCTTCTGGTGGTGTGTCGCCCACCAAAGGTGCAGTCGTTCCTGTTAAAGTAGTTCACCGTCCAAAGGTTGCGACCGGTCGGTCCAGCCCTTCTTCTCGTTCCCGACATCCTCTAGTGCGGGCTTCTGTTCTTCCCGGTTCTCGTCTTGTCACGGTACCTTTTGGTGAACGTGAAAAGAAGGGCAAGTCCCTGAAAGGGACGCGGACTCCCCACTAGTTATCTTCCGGTTCTTACAGTGGAATTGTAGAGGTCTTCGAGCCTCGTGGGAGGAACTCCGTTGTTTAATATCCCGGTTCTCTCCTGAATGCCTTTGTTTACAGGAGACGATGCTCGGTGACCTCTCTCACTGTAGTCCTCCTGGTTATCGTTCCTTTTTTAGTAAACCTTTTCCAGGTCAGGGCCACCACGGTGGCACGGCGATTTTACTTCGTAACGATGTGCCTTTTGTCAGCCAACAGCTTCGCACGCCTGTGCAGGATGTTGCTGTCAAAGTATTTCTGGGCAGGTTCTACACCCTGTGTAGCCTGTACCTCCCTCCCGGTGTTCCTGTAGTAAAGCCTGACCTGGTCGCCCTAGATCATGAACTCTCTTCTCCGTTTCTTATTTTGGGTGATTTTAACGGTCGCCATCCCTTGTGGGATGATAACGCTACTAACCCTCGTGGCATTTTAATCGCATCTTTTATTGATGACGAGGGTCTTGAGGTTTTAAATTCTGGTGATGTGACACACTTTCATAGTCCGACGGGGACTTTTACTTCTATTGACGTCTACCTCTGTACTTCGAATTGTCTTCTTGATTTTACCTGGCGGGTCCTCCCGGATTTGTACGGAAGTGACCATTTCCCGATTTTAATAGAGTCCCTTGACTCCGAGCCGCAGTCTCGCCCTCCTCGCTGGCGTTTAGATAAGGCGGCTTGGCAACGTTTTGAGGACTTAAGTTCTCATGTTGGTCTGATTTCTGACTTTGGTTCTTGTAATGAGGCTGCCGATTACTTTGCTGATTTCTTGCATTCTGCAGCTCTTCAGTCTATTCCTAGGACATCCGGTCGCTTCCCTAAACGTCCTGTTCCCTGGTGGAACGAGGATTGCACTAGAGCCGTGAGGGAGAAGCGGGCTGCTTATAATAGGGTTTGCCGCTACCGTGGGGACCCTCTATACTTGGAGGCTTTTCGTCGAGCTCGTGCACGGGCGAGGCGCACATTTAAAGTTGCTCAGCGTGGTTCCTGGAGATCTTATATCTCCTCCATTACTTCTAGGACCCCGCTTACTGAGGTCTTTAATAAAGTCCGTAAGATCTCGGGAAAGTTTTCCCCTCCCCCTTCTCCTGTCTTATTGCAAGCTGGGGAGTTAGTAGCGGACCCCAAGGCAGTTGCCGATCTCTTTACAGACTCGTTTGTGAGTGTATGTCGGAGAGACCCCAATACGTTGGGAGCTCGGTATCGGCAAAGGTCGGAGGCTGCGGGAGTGACTTTTCCTTCTTCTGGTGGTGAGTCATATAATATAGCTTTCTCCGTCGCTGAGTTGCGGGCGGCTTTATCTCAGTGTCACGACTCGTCGCCGGGTCTTGATGATGTTCCTTATGGTTTTTTATGTCATTTGTCTGATAATGCTTTGACGTTTTTATTGGGCCTTTTTAATTTGATCTGGCGTACCGGTGACTTTCCTGATTCGTGGAGGGTGGCAGTCGTCCTTCCCATCCCGAAGCCTGGTAAAGACCATCTGTACCCAACGAACTATCGTCCTATTTCTTTAACATCCTGCATCTGCAAAGTGCTCGAGAGGATGGTCAACGATAGGCTTGTGTGGTACCTGGAGAGCAACAGCTTATTGTCTCCAGTGCAATATGGCTTTCGGAAGGCGCGGTCTACTATTGATGCTCTTTTATCTCTCGAAGCCTCTGTTTGCGAGGCGTTTGCCAAAGACCACCACCAGGTAACTGTGTTTTTCGATTTGGAGAAGGCTTATGACACGGCTTGGTGCCATGGTATCTTACGGAGTCTGTTTGACTTTGGTCTACGTGGTCGTCTCCCAATTTTTATTCAACAGTTTTTATCTAGACGTCTTTTACGGGTTCGAGTGGGTGGTGTCCTTTCCGACGCAACTCCACTCGAAGATGGTGTGCCACAGGGAAGTATCCTTAGTGTTACGCTGTTTGCGGTGGCCATAAATGGTGTTATTGGTGTCCTACCAGATGGTGTTCACAGCTCCTTATATGTGGACGACTTATGTATTTCCTTTTCTGCGGCAAGGATGTCTCTGATCGAACGGAAACTGCAGTTAGCAATCAATAGAGTATCCACTTGGGCTGATAGGAGAGGTTTCCGCTTTTCTGCATCTAAGACAGTCGCTATGCATTTTTGTCGCAAACGTGGTGTCCATCCGGACCCTGACTTATACCTTGGCAATAGGCGAATATCATGTGTGGAAACAACTCGCTACCTTGGCCTTGTGTTTGACAGTCGCCTGACGTGGGTCCCTCATTTTCGTTACATTAAGGCGTCTTGTCGAAAAGCTTTGTCTCTTCTTCGGGTTTTAAGTCATACCTCTTGGGGTGCAGACAGAGACACCTTACTCCTCCTGCACCGAACACTTATCCTTCCCAAGTTAGAATATGGTTGTGAGATTTATTCCTCTGCAACAGAAGCTCGCCTACGCGTGCTGGACTCTGTACATCATGCTGGAGTCCGCTTGGCTACTGGCGCATTTCGGACCTCCCCAATTCCTAGTCTCCTGGTAGATGCTGGATTCTGGCCACTCGACCTCCGGCGCCAGTCCTCGTGTCTACGGTGTTGGTTCCGGGTTCGCCGCCTTCCCGAGTCGGTCCCTTGTGTATCAATATCGAGGGATTCACGTTCACAGGTGTACATGAATCGACCTAGTTTCCCTAAACCATTCGGTTTTCGAGTCTCATCTGTCATGGCAGACTTATCTATTGCTTTCACTCCTGTCTGCCCTTATCGACTACCTCGGGTCGGTTACTGGCAGTTCCCTGACGTAGCGGTATGTCCGCCTGTTATAGATAATAAGAAAGATTTACCACCACATGTATGCCAAGCTTTGTTTTAGATCATTATTCTACCCACTCTGATTCTACCCCGGTTTTTACAGATGGTTCTAAATCTGCTGCTGGTGTAGGGTATGGTGTTATTTCCCCTCCTTCGGTAGGGGAGGTAGTCTTCCTTCAGTAGCTTCTGTTTTTACAGCAGAGTTGTCTGCTATTGTTCTTGCACTACAGATTATTTTTACCCTACCTGTTTCGTCTTTTACAATTTTTTGCGATTCCCGTAGCGCTCTTTCGGCGCTGGACTCGTTTAATACTTCTCTTCACCCCTTGGTTTTATCTGCTCTTGAGTGGTTGTATCTGCTCCGCAACAGGAGGTACCGTGTTGGGTTCTGTTGGGTCCCTGGACATGTTGGTGTTGCGGGGAACGAGCGGGCTGATAGACTTGCTGGGGAAGCGGCAAGTCGAGCTCCTTCCCCTGGTCCTGTTCCTTTTCGGGATGTCTTCCCATCGATCCGTGTCGCAGTTGCTGCCTGTTGGCAACGGAGGTGGGAGACTACAGCTGCTACAGCAAAACTGGGGGAGATAACTAAAACTGTAACCCAGGAATGGGACTACACCCATATCCGCAACCGCCGTTTACAGACACTATTAACTCGGTTAAGAATAGGGCACACGCGACTTACACATGACTTCCTCATGTCCAGGGACCCGCAACCTTACTGTGATGATTGTCTTGTGCCTTTGACTATACGGCACATTTTAGTTGAGTGCCCAAGTTTACTAGATTTCCGACACCGTTACCTCTACCGTTGTCGCGGTGGAGGTAGCGGTGTGTATTGCCTTTCAAAGGTCCTTGGGCCGAGCTGTTTGGCCCCTGGGCATGATGTTTTTCGGTTTTTGGAAGAAGCTGGCCTTCTTCCCAAATTGTGAGTTTTTACTGTTTTAGCTGGTTTTATTTTGTCTCTTTTATTAGTTGACAGTTATTAACGTATCTTTTATATAACCTATTGACGCGGCGCCATATGACCCTGGCTGTTGCGGCGCCTAAACCTAAATCACTCACTCACTCACTCACACACACACACACACACACACACACACACACACACACACACACACACACCAATAATTTGGTCACCTCATCAACTAGAGGACATCAGAGAACTAAAAAGGATTCAAAGATCTACAACGAAGATGATTCCAGGGGAATGTGACCCACTTCTGCGTGAAGGTAACGGGTGCCTTGTGTGAAGTTGCCCCGGCCGTTGCGATAATAGGCAACGAACAACCGAGGAGTAGGGACTTGTCGAACTTCTGGAGAGGCCTCCTCAGCTGCATACTCCAGGATGTTGGGAACGTAGTCTAGGTCATACTCGGTCACATTCCTTGAAGAGAGGGTCTCTGCAAGTAGACCGAGATGTTGAACGATCCCACTGCCTGCAAAGCTGACCTAGCCTCCGTGGCCGTGGCAATGACCACATAACACGTATTGGACGGACAGTCCCCGTTTTCAATCAATCATGGGGTGCATACGCCGGGGGGCGCGTTGCCTCGCCTACCCTACGGCGCCACTCCTGGCGGTCACGCCTGCGACTCTCCA
>CM035223.1:22326233-22340915 GCA_020233015.1 Callinectes sapidus | reverse complement strand
TCTCTCTCTCCTCTCGCTCTCTCTCTCTCTCTCTCTCTCTCTCTCTCTCTCTCTCTCTCTCTCTCTCTCTCTCTGTCTGGCACTCGTTTCTTAAGATAATTTTAAATATGAATGGATAAATAAATAACGATAGATAGACATAATACATAAATACATAAGTAGATACATACATATATGCATACGTACTGACATACAGATTTTTTTTCTTTTTTATTATGTAGAAGGGAGGCGGCCTATGGCAACAGAAATGGACACAAAAGCCCACTGAAGTGCCGGGTCCTGGGAAAGTTCTGATTTATTAGCATGAATTTTGAGTGAAGGATGTGTGTGTAACTAGGTGCATGTACGTTTTTGAGGAGGAAGAGGTTGTCTTTAGAGGGCAGGCTGTGACTACCTCCTTGTGTTATGAGACATAAAGGGAAACAAACGTTCAGTGGTCACCCTGGTTTTGATGAAAGCTTACAACACCCCCTGATACAATGCCTTAGACCTCCCTGGGAGCAATTATCGTTTCGGCAGGTGTCTACTGCCTCACAAGTGTTTCCTGTTGTTGTTGTTGTTGTTGTTGTTGTTGTTGCTGAGTAGTGTTCCTTGCTGTACTACTAACTCAGACCTTTGTGTTGTGATCATCTTGGCGGAAATACTCAGTGGAAGATGTCAAAACGTTTGTGTCTTGATTGATTATTTTTTTTCCTTGTGTCTCTCTTTATTTTGTTGGTTTGTTGTACTTTGTCTTACTTATCCGTTTTTTTTTTCTTTTTAATTCTATTGACCTTTTCTTGATTTTTATTCTATTTTCATGTTTATACTTATTTTTTATTTGATTTTTATTTGCTTTTATTAATTTTCACGAAAAGATGACAATATCAAGAGTTTGTATTATTATTATTATTATTATTATTATTATTATTATTATTATTATTATCATTCGTGATAAACAATTCATAAAAGAAGAAACTCAATCTTTGCCACCTCATATATGAAAAAAATACGATTCTTTTCAAATTCCTTCGTTTATAATATCTCGAAAAAAAAAAAAAAAAAAAAAAAAAAAAAAAAAAAAAAAAAAGTAAATAAAACCATTAAATACATACTTTTATATGTCTAACAGGTTTCTTGTATTCATAAGCGACTTTGGCAATGAAAGAATTGACCTCGTGACCTTTGGGTGGTTCCTTCAGGCCTCGTTAGGTCACCTGTGCATCTCATTAACCACCACCATCAACACCCACACATCTGGAAGATGTTGCCGAATGTAATTTTCCCCTCGTTCAGACATCGATTCCCTTAATAAACGTGCGTGATTATTGATAACTGGCGTTTTTATTGACTGGTTTTTAATGGTGTGTTGGTGTTATGCGGTGTTTTACTGTGTTTTAACCTCCACTATTTAAAAAAGACTATTTCAATTGACACGAGTTTCTCAAGAGTGTTTTTACGGTTCTAGAGTGACAGGATTTCTACATTATTGACTGGAGACACTCTTGAAAACCCCGCTAATCATCTCCGTGGCCTTTGAAAATAGTGGTGGTGGTGAGAAGAGCATAGTCAAGGCGGGAGAGGAGTTAAATAATGCAGCACTTGGCAACAGCGGCAAGGAAGGAAGCAAGGGAGTCAGATGCTAGATAGGTATTATATTTCATCAGTGTGTGTGTGTGTTGTCATTCCACAGTGTTCCAAGGGCGGCAGGTGGTGGCGGTGGCGGTGGTAATGGTGCAGGGACTCTCCCTCTCGCCCCTCGCCACGCACCGCACCGCACCGCACCGCCACCCTCAGGTGCACTACTGTGGTGCAAAAAAGTAATAAATATCGTATTTTTTTTCCCGGCAGCTTCAACAGTGCCGGATGTACGTCACTCGGGCCGCTATTTGACCTACAACAACCCCACTAAACTAGTCCATACCCTCGCCAACAATGAGGAAACTCGGTAATGACTACTTAAGGTTATATAATTTATCATTAGACCTAAACAAACGACTTCCAATGGTAAGTAAGGGATAATCAAGTCATCACACCACTCAGTGTCTCCTGTCAGGCCAACACGTGGCTGGACAGGGAGCACAGGCCGTCTCCCCTCCACCACAGTGCCTGGCAGTGCCGGGTGGTGTCTCTAGGGAGAGAAGCAACCCCAGACATCCACGCGGGTACGAGTTACCATTGATACCAACGATAATTGTGTAGTGACGTACGATTTTCCCCGCCAAAAGTCAGTGTTTCATGCCGATATTGGTGTGTGTGTGTGTGTGTGTGTGTGTGTGTGTGTGTGTGTGTGTGTGTGTGTGTGTGTGTGTGTTGTACTGTCCACGTGTTTTCTCCTGTCATTACTTGAGTGTTATTGCAGCTGTGGCGGGGGAAGTGGGGGAATATGATAAGTGTGTGATGAAAGATTATTTATTTTTGTATTTATTATCTTTTTTCCTGGTCTTATAGTGTACTGTTCTTGTTTGTTTGATATTTCAGTGAAGCATTACGAGTAGTGGCTGACTAACAATGTGACATTATTGCATTTCATTTTGTACGTGTTTATCAATAGTGTCATGTGGATTATCACGTGCGGGCGCGCGCGTGTGTGAAATTCACTGTCATGGTCGCCTACTGGTCAACCAGCCAGCTTTTACCCTACGGAGTGAGCAGAGTTCATAGACCTATCTCCGGATATGTAGGGCTGAAACCAGATCACACACTACACACCGGGGCAGCGAGGCCACAACCCATAGAGTTACATCTCGTACCTACTTGCTGCTGCTGCTGCTGCTGCTGTGTGGGTGAACATGTAGGTAGTGTGCACCTTAGTCTAGTCTTGTGTGCCCTCAAGATCCACCATTCTCCTACACCATTCTTTAATTCTTTAAGGGTAACTCTCTCCATACACTTATTTCTCTCCCAAGAAACACCAATCATTTCTACTTCGCACCTTCTTTTCACAAACAAACACATACACCGGCTTTGCCTCTTTTACATACACATCTTTCACACACACAGAAAACATACACGCACTATATGTATATATGTATAAATATTGTATAGATGAGAATTGTTGAGTGTGTCGCATTTGAGAGTGACATCGTGTAAATTTCCCTGAATTCACAGAGAGAGAGAGAGAGAGAGAGACTGTCTTATCCGTTCCCTTAAGAGAAGCCAATATCACCCATAAGTCCTTATGGATATGGGATATAACAAATTAGCGGCGTCGCAGTGAGGGTTTTCATGTCAGACACCACCAGATTTTGTAATTCTTGTTGAAAAATAAGTACTCTTTGGGGCAAGCTTAAAAAAACTTACAAAGGTGTGTGTGTCGTTACACATTAATGCTTCTGAAATTTAAATAAATCTGTTTCGTGATAATTGATGGCATATGACATTGTTTGAGCCTTTATTCATAATTTCAGATGATATTCATAAAACCACCTATGATTGTATCAAGGCAAGTAATCTGCCATTTTCTACTGACTTCAATGGACGTACAATAATATTTAATTTCATTTGAATGTATTGAACAATAGGCAAATGCATGTAATGTATAGGAAATATTATGTTCTAACAAAGACGTAACGTTTCCGGTACGACAACCATCCTCGGCTGGCGGCAACAAACAAGCCTAAACAACATTTCTTCTTTTAGCTTCCGTTTTTCCGCTCGGAAATCTCGCAAATCCTTTGACCTTATCAATTACTTGGTCTGTCTTTCTCTTCCTTTTCTGGAATCAGACGTGCAGTCTGCCACGGTACATGTAAAATTTGGCATGTTGGTCTCTCAACAGATCTTAGTTTTGTTTACACTCTTACCAGAGAATTTCTAACCGAGGCCCAGATTCAGAAAGCACTTTACACTATTCAAAGGGTATATATCTCTAGGTTACAACTTTCAGACACACATTGGTATTCAAAAAGCTCTCTACAACTCTCAAATGTGGCTACCGTGTAAATCCGGGCCCAGAACTGCACCAACTCGGGAGGTGGTGTTACTCACTCAGATGAACATAAAATTCGGTGCAACTAAGGTTTTCCAAGAAGATATAAGTAATGAGAGACAATATGACACCCAAAAGATCATTCCATAAAGGCGGGATGGTATATAGCCCACTGTGGAGATGATTCTCGGTTAACCTAACTTCATCCCCATGGGCCCCACAGGCGAGCCAGAGGGACCACAGACCGACACGAGTGTCCCTTATATTTAGATTTGGTGTTTTTATTTGTTTCACTTGATTTTGGATCTCGTTTCTGCTGCAGATACATCATTATGATGCTTCTCCATCACTAAAAGTTTCTCACAGGTCCCACAAATTTGTGGAAGAAGAGGGATGTGTGGTTTGGCCCGCGGAAATTTGCCGACACAAAATCATGTAGAACATCAATAATTTATTCAGACACATTACCTTCCTAATAATAATGTCCTTGTGTATGCCTTCTGCTTCTACAATGACTAAAACTGAAGGGAACTGATAAAACCTTTAAGTAAAACAAGACAGAAGTAGAGGTGACGATCAACAGAGACAACCATCAAAAGTCACAAGAGGAAGAAGAAGAAAAGGGCGGAGTTTAGACAGAGCGGAGACAGGAGGGGCGAGCTTATTTCAGTTCGTCGTGCGTTCGCCAGCGATGCTGTTGTTTTTATTTCACTGATTAGCTTCATATATAGAAGGTGACAGTGTTATCTGCTATTTTTCAATAATCCCAGATAGAATGCAGAAACCAAAATCAGCATTACTTTATTTTTACCGCTCGTACTTACTTTAGAAAAAAATCATTACCCATTTTCAGTTTTATCATATAATTGAATTAACAAAGCCTTATCATACACTAGTAAGTATAAATAATAACATAAAGAGTTATGTTTTAAATTTTAAATACACCTGTGCAGCAATTCATGTCGTATTTGTTTCTGCACATCGGTTTCCAGATTAGCTAAGACACCCCTTTGCCACAGGAAATCGGAGACAATTAAAAATTGTAGCGCTAATAGGTATCTACGACCCTCACTGCGACGCGGCTAATTGTAGCTGTCTCGGACTACCAACGGTCCCTTAACGGACTAAAAACGGCGTATCCGTCCAGGGGAACGTGGTGGGCGGGGTGGCGGGTAGCGGGGGCGCGCAGGAGTTGGGGCGGAGCGAAGGGACGGGGGCGGAGCGCAGGGTAGCTCAGAAGGGATAGGGGGGCGGGGTGTAGTCTCTGGGTCACCAATTAAAACCGGCACAAGTGGATTTTAGCTGGCCAGCCCTGCTGCCTCTCTTCAAAGGGACTACCTGGTCCACAAACGTACCCGTTGTGTAGATGTGTGAAAGAGACTGAAACACTTTTTTAATCATAAAACAAAATGTTAAATACATTTTTTACATAAAGCATCCCTTGAACAATGAATTTTATGTATGATTTCACAAATAAATCTAAAACATACTCATAATATTTCATAAACACAAAACCAACCTAACCAGCAACCACTCATCATAAGATCACTAGGTCAGCAAGCCACACATAAAATGACTAACTTCTACATCATTTTTCTGTAACCTTGTCTCTCTTGGCCACAGCTTTCATGTCCTCAGTTACTTTGAACATTGGGCCATGGCCAGGCACAATATGGTCAGCCAGGAGGATCACTCCATTCCTGTACTTTTTCTGCGTCTATGGATTTTCACTTCCAGCTGTATACTGCCACAGGGAAGAGTAAAAAATATCCTCTTCACGCTCAAAGAGATCACCTGTATAGAAAATTAAATGTCATTTGAGAGGCTGCTATTTTTGAAAAAAACCATGTTGACAAATTAAATGCTAGTGTTGTTTTTAATCTTTAAACACCGGTTGTATGATGAAATACTTCTCTTAATTCTAATTCTGATATTATTCAGAGTGTGAATATCATATAAGAAATATCTCCTTTAGTTTGAGATAACCTTCACAGTGAAGGTCATTGAATAATACTTAATAATCTATAATTAATACCTAGTTATTATTAAAAAAAAAAAAAAAAAGATCTCTCCCATGTGCATTTTACCTGATTAAAATCCTGAACACACATAGTTGTCGCAAAACCAAATAACAAGAAATTCATTTTAATCAAGAGTCTATAACTGCTATGGCCACTTTACAGCTCTCTCCAATAGCTATTTATCGACCTCAACAGGCCTGAATTTACCATAATTGTCTCACACTTATCACAGGATGAACTATATTGCATGCTATTAAAGACAATCTATCACTTGCTAACATCAGATTCATTCATGTAGTGGGAGTTATTTTCATCCTGGATATGTTAGTCAATATCTAAATCGAGACAATTTGTAAAGTGACTTATTTTTTCAGGAAATTTGTGAATTGCTTGATTCACTCAGTCAATTTAGAAATCAGCTAAAAATTGCAGGCAATTTATAAAGTGACTAAAATTTTCATGTATTTTATTGGCATACTGACTAATATGGAGTAATGAACTGACAGAAAAAAACAAACAGTATTCTTGAGTAAAATTTTATCTTTTAAAACCTATGTAACGATAGTAAGTCAAAATAAGAAAAAAATGAAGAATAAAAGGTGACATTTTAAACACTATCAGTTTTTGTTCTTACAATTCAAACTAGAGTGGCACCGACTATTGCACTTGTAACCTTCTTTATAACATTTGCAGCGATTTGTTTGACACTGTTTCTTGCTTACAGTACAGTTGCACTTGGCCACCAAACCTAGATGACTGCTGTACTGCGTGATGAAATTCTATTTCATTGTCTGCACTCAAGCCACTAATACTGTACAGTTGCTGGGTACAAATATCAAATTGGCTTCTACTGTAGCGTCCCTTGAGTATTCCCTCTTTCACGGCTATTCGATACATGTCATTTTCGTTACAATCTAAGATCACACCAATAACATTTCGTGGATCACCTTTCCTTCGATCAACTAACGGAATGGGAATTGTCACGTTATCTCCTGGATTACCTGGGACATGTTCTAAATGACTGCGTTTGACTATGCGCTCAGCTTGAGCTAACTGACCAGCTGCTGCTCTGGACCGTTGAAGTGTCTAAAATTTTCATATATTTTCTTGACATATTGACTGAAATAAATCCTGGTATGGGCAAGGTCACAAATCTTCCGACTCCGCCCGCCCGGCGAACGAATCCAGGTCCATTGGCTTGTGAAGCCAGCTCAGAGCTCATTATTTTATTGACATACTGTGTGTGTGTGTGTGTGTGTGTGTGTGTGTGAGACCGGTACAGGCGTCTGGGGGCTGGACAGCTCGCCAGTGCAGTTGTGTATTGGCCTTGTCCCTGGCATTGTCCAGGGACAAGGCCAACACTCCATATTAGTCAGTATGCCAATAAAATATATGAAAATTTTAGTCACTTTATAAATTGCCTGCAATTTTTAGCTGATTTCTAAATTGACTGAGTGAATCAGGCAATTCACAAATTTCATGAAAAAATAAGTCACTTTACAAATTGTCTGGATTTAGATATTGACTGTAACAGATACACCTATACATCAACCAATGTATATACAGTGAGGACTCAATTCTTGAATGACTTTTAAGGTAATCTTTTTGATACTCGATTGCAAAAGTTCGACTTAAAAAAAAAAAAAAAAAATCAGGTACTAAAACGTTCACACGTGATTGTAAAAAAAGGCTCCTGGTCTTTCCCTCTTTGCTGTCACCAGTTCTCCTGCATACAGTCTGATTTTTCACTAGAAACTAAGGAACGTGAGCAATTTTGTGGACTGTGTGGCGCGGCTGGGCTTGGGCGATGTACTCCGGAGTGGCTGCCTCAATGCTGCTATTGACCACTTCTCTACCAAAACTAATGAACTTTTTCAGAATAATTTTCCATTGAAATGTATCAACGAAAGAAAATCAAACGGTACTTCATATTTATGTAACATCAGGATCGTTACGTAGTATTAAAGAGAAACATAGACTAACCAGATTATCTAATAAGTGGCCTCTTACCTACAAAGAAAAATATAAGAAATATAGAAATCTCCTCACAACATTATACAATGCTAAAAATGATTAAAACTAACCAAGGTAATGCTAAAGAATTATGGAAAGTAATTAATAAGATTATGGGATGAGAAAAACAAACAAATAGTGTGAATATTAACCTAGATTCGGTCTTTGGCTGTGACGTTGCTGATGCTTTCAACAACTACTTTGTTAACATTATTCATAATGACTCTGATATTGATGATGTAAATGTTACTACTAGTTTTCGTGATTTCCTAAACTCATCACCGTTGTTCTCATTTTACTTATTCCCATGCAATGAATTAGAAATCAAAGGTAATATCAATTCGCTAAAGTCAAACTCGGCTGGCTATGATAAAATTACTGCAACCTTACTAAAACAAACTATTGACCATATTTCGGCTCCACTATCACACCTAATAAACTTATCTTTCCGACATGGGGTGTTTTCCGATAAATTAAAGATTGCAAAATCATTGCAGCAGATATCTATACTACCTGTTATTAGCGAAATATTTGAAAAAAGCTATTGCTCATAGACTTACCAATTTTCTCGAGAATGATAATTCATTATCCAATTGTCAATTGGTTTTAGAAGGCATTCCTCAACACAGTCAGCACTATTACATTTTGTTTCAAAAGCTTATTCTGAATTAGATAAAAGTCTCACATTGCCAGTGTGTCTTTAGATATTTCTAAGGCCTTTGATTCTCTAAATCATTATATTTTACTTACTTAATTGAGTAGTATTGGTTTGAGGGGACCTGCCTATGACTTGATAAAGAGTTATTTCATAGAGCGTAAGCAATTTGTTTATTGTAATGACGCACTTTCAGATTATGAATTTATAAAATATGGTGTATCTCAAGGCTCAATACTAGGACCAATCTTGTTTTTTGTTATTTATATAAATGATTTACCAAATTCTACTAATGATGCTCACGTAACAATGTATGCTGACGATACAAGCTTTATTGTCACTGATAATGACCTCCATGCTCTTTATTCTAAGTTGTCTCGGAAATGACATAATCTTAATAATTGGATAAAGGCAAATCAATTAAAACTTAATATTGATAAAACTCATGTGATGCTATTTAAAAATAGGTCTTTAATGTATGAGCTGGCTCCGGTAAGATTAGGCGAAGCAATTGTTGAGCATGTTTTAGGACTTTTGTTAGATGACAACATGAACTGGAAGCATCATATTGCAAATCTCTGTAACTCGTTATCAAGAACTGCTGGAGTCCTCTATCGTGTCCGACACAAACTTACAATAGAATCCATGTTAACTCTCTATTATACTCTGCGTTACTAAAAAATAATGTATTGCTTATCTATTTGGGGTTGCACATAGTCATCATTCTTAGAAAAAAATGTTCAAAATTCAAAGACGTATTCTAAGAGTAATACCATTAAGAAAAAAAGTCTACTAAAGGCGTTTTTGCTGAAGTAAATTTGTTAAACTTGAATTATATTCACAAGTACTTTCTTTTGTTAGATATATTAAAATCAATGAAAAATAATGACAATGTTCAACTTCCAAGAACATGCTCAGACCACCAGAAAATAAATGTCAATTTGTCATATCCATCGTTTAGAAGAAATTTATTTCGTAACTCAATTCTATGTCTTGGTCCTGAAGTGTGGAACTCTCTTCCTCTTTCAATAAAATCTGGGGTCAACTCTTTGATAGTAAATCGGTCTAAGTACAAAATAAAGAAACATTTTCATCATTTACAGTTGACAATTTTATTTATGTTCGGTTTGTTTGTAGCCCAATATGTTTACATTCGGTGGGTAGTATTACTTAGGATTATGACTTTGCCATAGAAGGTCGAAACAATGTATAATAACAACTAGGCTGCTACGAGATTAATATCTATGTAGACTTTATCCATGTTTAAGTATGCTATGTATGAAATTGTATATGTACTTATTATGGAATAAACTTGTTGAACTTGAACACAGACACACACACACACACACACACACACACACACACACGAACACACAACACACACACACGAACACACAACACACACACACACGAACACACACACACGAACACACACACACACACGAACACACACACACACACGAACACACACACACACGAACACACACACACACACACGAACACACACACACACACGAACACACACACACATACGAACACACACACACACACACACAGGAACACACACACACACACACACACACGAACACACACACACACACACACGAACACACACACACACACACACACACACACACACACACACACACACACACCAATAATTTGGTCACCTCATCAACTAGAGGACATCAGAGAACTAAAAAGGATTCAAAGATCTACAACGAAGATGATTCCAGGGGAATGTGACCCACTTCTGCGTGAAGGTAACGGGTGCCTTGTGTGAAGTTGTCCCGGCCGTTGCGATAATAGGCAACGAACAACCGAGGAGTAGGGACTTGTCGAACTTCTGGAGAGGCCTCCTCAGCTGCATACTCCAGGATGTTGGGAACGTAGTCTAGGTCATACTCGGTCACATTCCTTGAAGAGAGGGTCTCTGCAAGTAGACCGAGATGTTGAACGATCCCACTGCCTGCAAAGCTGACCTAGCCTCCGTGGCCGTGGCAATGACCACATAACACGTATTGGACGGACAGTCCCCGTTTTCAATCAATCATGGGGTGCATACGCCGGGGGGCGCGTTGCCTCGCCTACCCTACGGCGCCACTCCTGGCGGTCACGCCTGCGACTCTCCATGCAAGCTCCCTTCCCATGCCGAGTGACTCCCAGCAGGAGGCATCGACTTGCTGCAGCCAAGACTTCTGTGGGCGTCCCCTTGGCCTCCTCCAAGTCGGGTTGTCCCTTACGGAAACAACCCTATAAGCAGGATTGGCTTCCGGGTATCGCGCCACATGCCCATATAGCCGCAGTTGGCGCTGACGGACTATGCTAGTAATAGGCCTCGAATCGGTCTCACGGAACAATTGCTGATTTGACACAAATTCATACCAGCGCACACAGGGGTCGGGTCTTGCTGCGGCGGTACATATTCCTCGTCTACACGGTAGCGTTACCTGTTCCCAACAGCACAGATCCTTCCCGGTGAGCACAGGGTATGGGGACAGAGCAGGACGCTCTACAAGCCTCACGCTGGCCTCATGAGAGCAGGGTGTTCCAGCAGACCTGGTAGTCCACTTAGAGAGGGCAGGTAGGTTTATCTTAGGCGAGGGCTGATGATATTCTGCTTGAGCTCTTGCCGCTAGCTACGACGTCACCTTCTGATCCCTGAACAGAGGAGATGCGAGGCTTCATACTACCGGTGCGCAGCTTCGATCAGAGCCCCTTTCACGGAGCTTCGTGACTGAATTTTGTTTCAGTCATTTCACGAAATGACTAAAGAAATTTAGTCATTTCACGAAATGACTGATTTCACAGTTTGACTGTAACATTTATATATATATATATATATATATATATATATATATATATATATATATATATATATATATATATATATATATATATATATATATATATATATTATGTATGTATGTATGCACAATAAGTCTTTATTATTAACACCTCCGTCTTCATTTAAGAGGGAGGTTTTAAGATACTCGTATTTATCAATATATTTTGGCTAACTCTCCCGAACCTGCACCGGGATCAGGAACTAAAGTGGGTTTCCTTTTTTTTTCTTTCTTTTTTTCCCTTAAATTTTTGTTGCCTCTAAGCAATAGTTACTGCTAAACCCAGCCTATACCATATTGCAGTCGCTTGGTAGTCCTTCTTGAGCTGAAAAGAAGACAGAAGTGTTTGCTGTAGCGGATTGAGAGCAATTTCCTTGCTTTTGCCCCAAACCCATATATTGATATTAGCAATATGCATTTCTCCTAAGGGACCAAGGAAATTCGGAAGTCTATAAACTTTCCTCTCCTCTGTTTATTCACAAAAATGACATCGAACTACACTCCAGTGACCACTTCCCGGCCTTTTGGCTAAGATCAAGGTGTAACTACATTTCAGTGACTAGATATTATTAATTTTTATACATACATACATATAAAAATAGAAATACATCTTGCGTGTATGTCTTCTGTTTGTGTCACATGTAGAATATAAAACGAAAGCACAATTTGTGTTTGTGTTTGTTATGGATAGAAAGTCTGTTGTAGAAATTATTAATATTTTTATATGAAAATAAATTGGTTTGTAATAGTTAACCCAAGAAAATGCGAGAGAATGTGGAAGAACACACACACACACACACACACACACACACACACACAAACAAATTTTTCCTAAATGTCATATAGTATGCCAGGAAACGCGATTTGTGAATATTATTGATGATAAATGACAGTTTAAGGAGTTGTCTCAGTTTGTGACAGCAGAAATACCCGGTGTTATCCTTATGAAGAGGGGTTCTCCTAAATTTCACCACAGTCAATTCAATGTTGTTGTTGTTGTTTTTGTGAATAGCAGAAAAGCAAAAACGAACATACATTTTCTTTTCTTTTTGTAATTCAACACCAGTCTGACAATGATTGCTCAGTTTATATTATACTTCATACTCCTGGTCATAAAAAAAAGGCAAGCTTACAAGCTATCATCAAGTTAGGTTACAGTGGCATTTATTTATTTTTCTTTATGAATAACGTAACGCTTTTAGTTAGGAAGTTGTTAAGACGTAGCCAATGTCACTCTAACAGTCAAGGAGACCCCCTATCAAATCTCACCACAATAAGTTCAGTGTTTTTTTTTTTTCGTGAAGAGGACACACACATACACACACACACACACACACACACACACCGGCTAGGTAAATGGGCATCCACCCCTTGTTCACCTAGCAGCAGCAAGTAGGTACGGGATGTAACTGGAGGGCATATGGCCTCGCAGTGTGATGTGGTCTTACCTCTGCCCAAAGGTCAGTCGTAGGGAAAAGGTTGGCTGGGTGATCAGCAGGCGACCGTGACTGAATACACACACACACCCACACCAACACACACACACCCATACCCACACACACACACACTGTGTGCGAGTGGGTGAATATTATAGAAGTTAATTGAAAAGCCTGAGAGAGAGAGAGAGAGAGAGAGAGAGAGAGAGAGAGAGAGAGAGAGAGAGAGAGAAGTAGTAACAGATACAACAGCTACGCCGAGCGGTTGTCGTATGTCTAGATAGAGGAAAAATATTTTAGAGAGTAGGTGAATTGAAAAAAATATTATTTTCAGATTGAAATATTTCTCTCTACCTTTTGCAATAAACATATAAAGAAATTCAATGAAATAATTTTGTTTGTCTGGATGGAGGAAGGGCAAAGATACGGCGAATGCGCTCATTGTCATCTGGTGTTTGAAGTGTAAAATTTCACTGCGAGTGACCTCTGCTGAGAGGACAGACAACACATTTGCACGGTACTCATCCTCCTGCCGTTGCTCTGTCAACTCCTCATAGTAAGTGAGTGTGTGTGTGTTCATATATATATATATATATATATATATATATATATATATATATATATATATATATATATATATATATATATATATATATATATATCAAATTAGTATTTTATAATTATTTATTATCATCTAGAAACACCATGCCAACGTACTCCATAAAGCTGTAAGTGAGAGGGATTTATTATTTTTTTTCTTGTATGAAAAATATGCAGCACAAAAGGAATGTGTCCACTGTCGCTGTCTTGGCGCGACGCTTACAAACAGTTAATTTTCTGTTAGTCTCACTCCCTCCCCTCCCCAGTGAGGCAGGTATACGGTGTCGTGTAGCCAGCCAATACTGTATTACTCCTCTCATTAAAGTATATTCCAATACCATAAAACCTGTAGAAATGATTGCCTGCTGAAAAGGATTGCTCGATGGTGAAATGGGCTATTTATGAAGCTCAACCACCAGATGGCTCTACAAGTTAAAAGATAACCTAGCCAAAAATGACTTTATCCTTACTGTGATTTACCTACGGTTATAAAAGCAGTTACGTGTCAAAGTAACTTCATGCACGAGTTGGGTAATGAAAAAGCTTCGCAAGAAAAATATAGCATGAGAGAAAACATTTCTCTCCTTAATGTATTTTCCTGAGATGTGAAGCCAAAGTCGACTAACTGGCACTCTCATCTCACATTTTTGGCGTTTATAAACAATAAAAATGCAAGATCAGCACTTCCAGGCCTCTCTAGATATTTGCTTCACATTAGAGTATGGAAATTAAATATAGGTTTTAAGTGTCAACTTCTCTTTTGGCGGATATTTAATGTTAATAATATTGAATAATTCAACAGCGGATACCCGAGCTCAGAGACCGTCAGTCATCTGAGATCAGATATGACTCATGTTTGTCTTGATTTCATCCGAGGAGGACCTCATCACGACGCTGTCTGCTGTCATTCCCACAGATCATGCTTCAGTATCTCCACTTCCACACACCCCGTGGTGGTGGTCCTGCGTTCCCAGAGCCCTCCCGCCCTCCACCTTGAAATACAGATCATGCTTCAGTATCCCCACTTTCACACACCCCGTGGTGGTGGTCCTGCGTTCCCAGAGCCCTCCCGCTCTCCAGCTTGAAATACAGATCATGCTTCAGTATCCCCACTTCCACAACCCGTGTGGTCCTGGTTTCCCAGAGGCCTCCCGCCCTCCAGCTTGAAACAGGTCAACTTGTAAACACACCTTGCTGCTGG
>CM035223.1:22289239-22299368 GCA_020233015.1 Callinectes sapidus | reverse complement strand
TCTCTCTCTCTCTCTCTCTCTCTCTCTCTCTCTCTCTCTCTCTCTCTCTCTCTCTCTCTCTCTCTCTCTCTCTCTCTCTCGCTCTCTCCTATTTTTCTATAATTTCTTTTCTTTTTCGTTGAGAGTAAAGTGAGAGTGAGAGGGGAGGGGGTAGGTGTCAGAATGGAGAGAAATTTAACTAGGATGGAAAGAAAGTGAGAGGGAGTGGTGTAGGGACAGTGAGAGGTGGCGGAGAGAAAAGTGAGAGGGTGGAGAGAAAAGTGAGAGGGTGGAGAGAAAAGTGAGAGTGAGAGGGGAGTGAGTAGATAGAGAGAAAATCGACATACCTAGAGAGAAAAACACACGGAGAGAGAGAGAGAGAGAGAGAGAGAGAGAGAGAGAGAGAGAGAGAGAGAGAGAGAGCGGGAAGAGGGTGGGAGAGTGATACGTGAGAAAGGAGAGGACGGAGAGAGAGAGAGAGAGAGAGAGAGAGAGAGAGAGAGAGAGAGAGAGAGAGAGAGAGAGAGAGAGAGAGAGAGAGAGAGAGAGAATTCAATTGACTATCAATGTGTACTGTATCAGATTTGTGTTTTGTCATAATATTACAGTTACTGAGATATTTGTTAATTAAACAGTTGTTGTATCTTTCTCTTTCTGAAGGGCGTCAACACGTTATTTTTATGTCATTACCATCAATAATTATCTCTTTTTCTTCACTATCCACAAACTATTTTTGGATAGTCGTGATAGTACAAGATAGAGAATTCAATGGACTATCATGGCGTACTGTCAGATTTGTGTTTCTTCCTATAGTTACTTAGATATTTGTTAAACAGTTGAATCTTTTTTTTTTCTTTCCTATGAACGAGCATTATTTGACCAACAGCCAAACAACTCTCTCTCTCTCTCTCTCTCTCTCTCTCTCTCTCTCTCTCTCTCTCTCTCTCTCTCTCTCTCTCTCTCTCTCTCTCTTATTCCCTGTTTGTTTGTCTTATATTATGCTTTTTATGTCAGTATTATTTATTTTATCATTTTACGCCCATTTATCTAATCTTAGTCTTCTGACGAGTGTATGATGTATATAGGTACACGTAACGCCATTCTAGATGTATCATTTATTTCTTATTTCATTTTATTTTTACGTGTTTTATATCATTGTACTGATTTATATGTATATAATGATGTAATGACTGAATAATAACAACCGCCTTGGCTGGCATAAACAATCTGAATCTCTCTCTCTCTCTCTCTCTCTCTCTCTCTCTCTCTCTCTCTCTCTCTCTCTCTCTCTCTCTCTCTCTCTCTTGTTCTTCTTCTTCTTCTTCTTCTTCTTCTTCTTCTTCTTCTTCTTCTTCTTCTTCTTCTTCTTCTTCTTCTTCTTCATTATCATCATCGTCTTCTTTATTGAGTGTCTCCAATCGAAGTGTCTAATTAACCTCAATTGTCTTCACATATAAAGGTCATTACTACCAAACAGCAGGGAAGAAGAAGAAGAAGAAGAAGAAGAAGAAGAAGACTGACAGCTGACTGAGGCCCGTTCCTTCCTTAACTCCTCCGTGCCCCACCAGTCGTCATAGAGGAAGGATACTCGCCCCCAGCCTCCTCCTCCTCCTCCTCCTCCTCCTCCTTCACTTGAGAAGAATGACTGAAAGGTTAGTAGTATAGAGGAAGAGGAGGAAAACACGATCGCACACACACACACACACTGCCCTACTTACATGACGACGCGCAAAGTGTCTTGATTCAACTGTACATTATATTATGTACTATTCTCCTTGCTTCCTCCTCCTCCTCCTTCTCCTTCCATTGCAATAGCCAATGCATAGAAGTTACCAGGAGAGAGAGAGAGAGAGAGAGAGAGAGAGAGAGAGAGAGAGAGAGAGACTTCCTCAGCATGAACTAACTTATCGCATGAATAATTATTTGTCAGACGATCATCATCGGGATCGATTCCGTCGGCAAATTCCCGCTTTTGTTTAGGCCTACATAATTATAGTCATATCCTGGACCAACCAGCAGACAAATACGACAACAACTAGACTTTCCGCGTCTCTTCAACGGTTATCGTCGATTTTCAGAAAGACGACGGAAAAAGTGCTTATAGTGTGACACCTAGAGAGAGAAAACTGCTGGCCAAGCTTTTATTTAACAGCTGGGGGGGGGGACGGACTGCGAAACACCTTTGCCTCTTGCTACGTATTGATGGTCGCCTTGTGTCACAAACGTAGTATATCGCACCCCCCCCCCCCGTGCCTCAATAGATAATAATAATACTACAGTGGTACCTCTCATTTCAAACACCTCTTAATCTGAACACATTTAGGGAGCAAATTTTTACCCCCAATCTGAACACTGCCTCTCAATTCAAACACCTCTTAATCTGAACACATTTAGGGAGCAAATTTTGACCCACAATCTGAACACTGCCTCACAATTCAAACACCTCTTTATCTGAACACATTTAGGGAGCAAATTTTGACCCACAATCTGAACACTGCCTCATAATTCAAACACCTCGTAATCTGAACACATTTAGGGAGCAAATTTTGACCCCCAATCTGAACACTGCCTCATAATTCAAACACCTCGTAATCTGAACACATTTAGGGAGCAAATTTTGACCTCCAATCTGAACACGGCCTCACAATTCAAACACCTCATAATCTGAACACATTTAGGGAGCAAATTTTTACCCCCAATCTGAACACTGCCTCTCAATTCAAACACCTCTTAATCTGAACACATTTAGGGAGCAAATTTTGACCCGCAATCTGAACACTGCCTCACAATTCAAACACCTCTTAATCTGAACACATTTAGGGAGCAAATTTTGACCCCCAATCTGAACACTGCCTCTCAATTCAAACACAAACACACGTCATGGCGGCTGACAACACAACGCCTTCCCCCCCGTCAGCTGTTTGAATCCAGAGGTACGTAACATTGTACCACTGCAACATTGTACCACTGTAACGGCCAGTGTGTGTGTGTGTGTGTGTGTGTGTGTCAATTCCACGCCTGATAGAGGGAGCGCAGTCGTTTAATTAAGGGTTAATACCGCGTAGTGTTGTAGTGGTGGTGGTGGTTAGTTAGCACACTGTGGTGGTGGTGGTGGTGCAGGCAGGACACAACGCCTCCACGATGACAAAGCAAGACGACACACAGCAAGGCGGCAGGTCGGGCCTAACCTAACCTCACACCTCACACCTCATTCACGGCCTCCCCGCAGGCTGCCACAATGTCAACTAGGCACACACAGTCCTGGCACACACACACACACACACACACACTGCCAACACACTGCGATAATGATGCGGCTGTATGTACATAGTTGAGGTGGTGGTGGTGGTGGGCAGTGTAGTGAGTGATGATGATGGCTGTCGCTTCCTGCTGAGGCTTTGAGTGAGTGAGTGAGTGACGTGGTCTGCTGCGTAGTAGTAGTAGTAGTCTGCCTTCGTTCTTCTTGGGATGAGGTGATGCAACAAGTCGTTGATATATATAATATATTCCAGAGTTACCTATAGTTTGTTTGGAATTGACCTGTTGAAGAAACCTCTCTCTCTCTCTCTCTCTCTCTCAGGGTAAAGTAAATGGCTGTTTTTTTTTCCATTTCTTTCTTTATTATAAGTTAAGTTTGGTATATAACTTTTTTTTTGTGTGGTAATTTATATAATACAAAAATAACATGAGAAAATACCATAATTCTTTTCTTTATTACAGGGAAGAGGAAGAAGAGGAAGAGGAGGACAGAAGAAGAGAGAAGAGGAGGGAAGGAAGGAAGGAGGAAGAAGAGGAAGAGGAGAGGAGAAAAAGAGAATATTCAAGAGTGTTTTTCTTTTTCTTTCTTGATTATAAGTTAGCTTTGGTATAAAATTGTTTATTTTTTGTATTCATTTATTGGATTATTACTTTTTTCTATTCATTCTATTTTTTATCATTACAGAGAGGAAGAAGAGGAGGAGGAGGGAAGGAAGAAGATGATGATGAAGAAGATGAAGAAGAAGAAGAAGAAGAAGAAGAAGAAGAAGAGGAGGAAGGAGGAAGAGGAGAGGTGGGAAAGATATAATTTTTTAGTGTTTATAAGTTAGCTTTGGTATAGAATGGTTTGTTTTGTATTCATTTATTTAATTATAGTTTTTCTTGTGACTTTTTTCATTCATTCCCTTTTTTTTTTCATTACAGGGAGGAAGAAGAAGAAGAAGAAGAAGAGGAGGGAAGGAAGAGGAGGAGGAGGAGGAGGAGGAAGAGAATTGCGAAAGAGAATATTCAAGATACAGCAACAATGAAAGTAAGTAAGTAAAACTATTATTATTATTATTATTATTAAAGGTTTATTGTACATATATACATACATACATACATACATACATAAATACATATATACATAATTATAATAGACTTTGAACATCCATCCATCCATACATACATAATATATACATAACCATAGACAGACTAAGACAGTGAAAGTGAGAATAAGATAGATAGATAGATAGATAGAATACTTAATGTTGTACAAAAGTTAAGAGTTAAGAATTACCTTTGTGTGATAGTAATAGTAATAATAGTGAATGAATGAAGAATGGATGAATTATATATAACAACTCTCTCTCTCTCTCACCACAACTATTATTATTTTGTTCTAATTGTTTTGTTTTTCCATAGATGTTCCTGAGTCTCTCCACTACAAAGGAAGAAAGGAAGAAAAAAGGAAAAGATTAAGAAAAGGAGGAAGGAACGAGGAAGAATGAAGAGGAAGAAGAGGATGGATGACCACTACTACTACTACTACTACTACTATTACTACTACTACCACCCCCTTCACCCCCCAGCACAGAAGATCTCAGGATTGGCTAATATTGGCTGGTTCAGAGATAAAGTTTGAAGTCCTAAAGGCTCCCTCACTATGCTTATTGTTTTTTTTTTTTTTTTTTTTTTTTATAATTTTTTGGGGTGTGAATTTAGTAGTGGTCTTTCTCCGGAGACTCTTTGAGGTATAATTAAGATGTGAGGTAGTAGTAGTAGTAGTAGTATTTGTCTGTGTGGAGAGAAGAGATAAATAAATAAAATGTGAGGGATTCAAGCTGGCCCGCGATCCTGCGTGAGGCTCGTTGGCTAGCTGGCCTGTCCGTGAAGCGAGCCTATACATTTTGGCGGGAGGGTGTCTGTTGTTATGGTTCTGGCGAGTAGAGACAAGGAGAATTTTTGGGCTTTGGTTTACGGGTTCCATGACTACAATTCAGCAGGTACGCAGCACAGTATTGTACATTATTTATGTTTGAAGTCAGGGAGCAATGTGTGTGATATTAAGGAGGTGATGGTAGTGATGGTTTGGGTGTTTGCAGGAGTGTTTTAGGTGGTACAAGGCTGTGCAGGACGAGGCGTCATATTGAGTCTCTGTCACCATGATTACGGTGAGGACGAGGGCTACCCGGTGATTCTGCCTGCAGAAGAGAAGCCCAGGGGTTTCCAGGGCCTGTAGCTGTGGAGTTGTCAGGACCGGCTAACGGCTTGCGTGTATGCGGAGACAAGCAAGAGTCCAGGCTAAGTGCAGTGCAGGGGAACGCTAGTGGTAACTTGTGTGGGAGTGTGTGTACAGAGACTGGTATTGTGAGTGCAGGAAACTATTTTTGTTCTGGGTTGATAATAGAATTTATGTTTTGAGTTTGGAGGTATTATTATTGTGTGTAATTATTTCTTGGCTGTGTTAGTTATAAGATTCTAGGATTACACTTTTGTGATGTATGATGCGTTTATTTGACCCTAACAGGAGTTCCTACTTGCTTACTTGTACAGTTAAGGGGTTTTTGTATGTCTTGAGCTGGTTGTAAGGTGAGCCCAGGGTGGAGCTGTGGTGGGTAACTTTACATGAATGTGAATAATAAGGGGAGGCTAACACCAGCTCATTACAAAAAGTAGTAGAATTAATTCCTCTGTGTGTTTGTTGTGACCCTTTCAAGTTTTTTCTCCCTTTAAATCTAGCCAGCCAGCTAGCTACTACCTCTATCTATCTATCCTTCTACTTCAACCAACTTTTTACTCCTCCCTTACCACCACCACCACCACCACCCAATCAGTCTATCTATGTATGGTGGTGGTGGTGCACTTCACCACAGTACTGAGTACGGCCATACTACTAATAATTTCTCTCTCTTTTTTTTCTTTTCATTATTTGAGTGTTGTGATGTAGAGATGTGGTGAAGAAGAAGAATGGTGGTGGTGGTGGTGGTGGTCAGTATTTAGACACAACACTTTGCTCTCTCTCTCTCTCTCTCACCACTCACTATTTTCCCTCCTTCAACACTTTTCAAGGGTGATTTCTTCTCTCTCTCTCTCTCTCTCTCTCTCTCTCTCTCTCTCTCTCTCTCTCTCCATGGACTGACTGCCAAAGAAAGGACAACAATAATAACATTCTGTCTGTCTGTCTGTCTGTCAGAAGAAAAATGCTGTAATACAACACAACAACTATAATAATAGCAAGCAAATGGTGTTGTGTATGTCAACACAATCAATCTACTTGAACAATAAAACATTAAAGTTGATTGATGGATTGTGTTGACATACACAACACACCTATTTGCTGTTATTATTATAGTTGTTGTGTTGTATTGCAGCATTTTTCTTCTTCTTCTTCTGACACACAGACACAGTATGTTGTCCTTCCTTTGGCAGTCAGTCCATGGAGAGAGAGAGAGAGAGAGAGAGAGAGAGAGAGAGAGAGAGAGAGAGAGAGAGAGAGAGAAGAAATCACCCTTGAAAAGTGTTGAAGGAAGGAAAATAGTGAGTGGTGAGAGAGAGAGAGAGAGAGCAAAGTGTTGTGTCTAAATACTGACCACCACCACCACCACCACCATTCTTCTTCTTACACACAACACACTAATAATGAAAAGAAAAAGAGAGAGAGAAATGATTAGTAGTATGGCAGTACTCAGTACTGTGTTGAAGTGCACCACCACCACCACCACCACCACCACCACCAGGCACTGGCAGTCTATCTATCTATAGATGGCACTGACATGGTGGGTGGCTCAGTGTCTTCTCCTTCCTGGGAAAGCCGAGCTGGATGGCCACGTCCTTCCTGCCCCACCGCTGCTGCTGCTGCCGTCAACTCCTGAAAGAGGAGGTTGGCATCAACAAAACTGTCCAGAATGATGCCATACATAGCCTGCCTCACACACACACACACACACACACACACACACACACACACACACACACACACACACACACACACAGACAGACAGCAATGGGTACAAGATAGATAATGATGTCCTGCCCACGACACTCTTTCTGGGGAGAGAGCGAGGGGTGAACGGCGGCCATTTTGAAGGGCAAGGAAGGGAGGGGGGAGGGTGAAAATTGGTGGGCAGGTGGAGGAAAGGTGGAGGAAGGTTCATGGGGGTGGAGGAATGTGGAGGGGATATGTGGAGGGAGATATGGAGGAAAATGTGGAGGGGTGTGGAGGAAAAAATTTTGGTTTTGGTGCCAGACTATTTTACGAAAGTACTATTTTGACTATCAAGGAAGGAGGGAATTTAAGTCAAAAGTGGAGAGAAGGTGGAGGAAAGATGGAGGAAGGTTTATGGGGGGGGGGGTTAGTGGAGGGAGTAGGTGGAGGGAGATGTGGAGGAAAATGTGGAGGGGTGTGAAGGGAAAATTTTTTTTGTTTCGGTGTCATACTATTTTTGAAAAGTACTATTTTAACCATCAAGGAAGGGAGGCAGGATAGTCAAAATTGGAGAGAAGGTGTAGGAAAGATGGAGGAAACTTTCTGTGGGTGGGGGATATTGGAGGTAACTTGTGGAGGGAGATATGGAGGAAAATGTGTAAATTTTCGGAGAGAAAATATGAAGAAATGTTATGTTTTGGTGTTGGACTATTTTAGAAAGTACTATTTTGACTGTCAAGGAAGGGAGGTAGGAGAGTCAAAATTGGTGAGAAGGTGGAGGAAAGATGGAGGAAACTTTGTATAAATGGAGAAATGTGGAGGGGATATGTGGAGGGAGATATGAAGAAAAATGTGCAAAGTTTCGGACAAAAAAATATGAAAAAATGTCATGTTTTGGTGTCAGACTATCTTACAAAACAACAATTTTAACTATCAAGGAAGGGAGGTAGGATAGTCAAAAGTGGAAAGAAGGTGGAGGAAAGAGGGAGGAAAATTTGTAAAGGTGGAGGTTATTGGAGGTAACATGTGGAGGGAGATATGGAGGAAAATGTGGAGGGGTGTGGAGGGAAAAATTGCAGGTTTTGGTGTCAGACTATTTTAGAAAAGTACTATTTTGAATATGATATCATAGTGGTAGGATAGTCAAAATCGGAGAGAAGGTGGAGGAAAGATGGAGGAATGTTTATGGGGGTGGAGGAAAGTGGAGGGGATATGTGGAGGGAGATATGGAGGAAACTTTCAGAGAAAAATATGAAAAAATGTCATGTTTTGGTGTCACACTATTTCAGAAAAGTAATACTTTACCTCCAAATGTTTCTACTTTTCCTCCATATCTCCCTCCACATGTCGCCTCCACTTTCCTCCACATTGGTAAAGTTTCCTCCATCTTTCCTCCACCTTGCCTCCACTTTTGACCATCCTACCTCCCTTCCTTGATAGTTAAAATAGTCATTTTGTAAGATAGTCTCACACCAAAACCTGACAATTTTTCTAATTTTTACCACTGAATGTTTGTAGTTTTTCCTCCATATCTCCCTCCACTTTCCTCCACCTAGGTAAAGTTTCCTCCATCTTTCCTCCACCTTCCCTCCACTTTTGACAATCCTCCCTCCACTCCTTCATAGTCAAAATAGTAACTGAACACCTGCCTCACCTGCTCTGATATTGTGTTCTCCCTGAATATCTGAACTTTGAACCCAGTCTTGGCCACAGTCCTTGTCGCTGGGGAGGCTCGGGAGTCATCAGCCTGAAACGGCCAAGAAAATACATTAAAAAACCATTAAAATAACACCAAAAACTGAAAAAAATGATGGAAAAACATTAAAAAAAACATGGGAAAATATTGGAAAACAGGAAAAAATATTAAAAAAACGCCCAAAAATGGAAAAAACATTAAAAAAACGATGAAAAAACATTAAAAAACATGAAAATATTGAAAAACATAGAAAAAACATGGAAAATCATAAAAAATATTGAAAGATTGAAAACCCCTGGCAAAATCATTAAAAAACATGGAAAAACATTCAAACACTAAAAAACATAAAAAAATATTGAAAAAACCATGGAAAATCATTGAAAAAACAGATAAAAAATGAAAAAGATTGAAAAAGACAATAAATACATGGAAAAATATTAGAAAAACATGGAAAAAGATTGAAAAACATTAAAAAAACCTGGAAATCATAGAAAAACATTGGAAAAAACATTGAAAATATTGAAAAAGATTGAAAAAGACATTGAAAACCTGAAAATATGGAAAAAAACATTAGAAAAACATAGAAAACATGGAAAAAACACCCTAATCTAATATAATCCTGAAAAATAAACAAAAAAACCCTTAAACTAACCTAACCTAATCTGATCTAACCCTAATCTGACCCTAAAAAAAACAAAAAACCCTTAAAATTCCTTAAAAAAACACCTCAATCTAATTTAAACCTGGAAAAAAATAAATAAAATTAAATAAATAACCTTAAACTAACCCTAATCCGAAGTTAACCCGCAAAAATCACCTGAAAAAAAGCAAAAAACACATAAAAAATTCTTTAAAAAACACCCCAATCTAATTTTAACCTGGAAAAAAAAAAAAAATAAATAAAAAAACCTTAAACTACCCCTAATTTTGAGTTAATTCCAGAGAAAAAATAGAAAAAAATACAATAATTAAATATATAAATATTAGGGTTTGTTTTAGGGTATTTTTTTAGCATTACTGTATAAAATAACGCTATTTTTTAATGATTTTTGGATGTTTTTGAGGGATGTTTTTGAGGTAGACAAGAATAGTTTGGGGTGCGTCATTGATCGGCAGGGTGCAGGAAGGGTGGATCTTGGTGTGTGGTAAGTTTTGTTAGGTTAGGGTGTGTTTTCGGGTATTTTTTGAGCATTACTGTATAAAATAACGCTATTTTTTCATGATTTTTGGATGTTTTTGAGGTAGACAAGAATAGTTTGGGGTGCGTCATTGATCGGCAGGATGCTGGA
>CM035223.1:22274173-22286482 GCA_020233015.1 Callinectes sapidus | reverse complement strand
AAGAGTGGATCTTGGTGGGTGGTAAGTTTTGTTAGGTTAGGGTGTGTTTTAGGGTATTTTTTGAGCATTACTGTATAAAATAATGCTATGTTTTCATGATTTTTGGATGTTTTTGAGGTAGACAACAATAATTTGGGGTGCGTCATTAATCGGCAGGGTGCAGGAAGGGTGGATCTGGGTGTGTGGTAAGTTTTGTTAGGTTAGGGTGTGTTTTAGGGTATTTTTTGAGCATTACTGTATAAAATAACGCTATTTTTTCATGATTTTTGGATGTTTTTGAGGTAGACAAGAATAGTTTGGGGTGCTTCATTGATCGGCAGGGTGCAGGAAGGGTGAATCTTGGTGTGTGGTAAGTTTTGTTAGGTTAGGGTGTGTTTTATGGTATTTTTTGAGCATTACTGTATAAAATAACGCTATTTTTTCATGATTTTTGGATGTTTTTGAGGTAGACAAGAATAGTTTGGGGTGCGTCATTGATCGGCAGGATGCGGGAAGAGTGGATCTTGGTGGGTGGTCAGTTTTGTTAGGTTAGGGTGTGTTTTAGGGTATTTTTTGAGCATTACTGTATAAAATAATGCTATTTTTTCATGATTTTTGGATGTTTTTGAGGTAGACAACAATAATTTGGGGTGCGTCATTAATCGGCAGGGTGCAGGAAGGGTGGATCTTGGTGTGTGGTAAGTTTTGTTAGGTTAGGGTGTGTTTTAGGGTATTTTTTTAGCATTACTGTATAAAATAACGCTCTTTTTTCATGATTTTTGGATGTTTTTGAGGTAGACAAGAATAGTTTGGGGTGCGTCATTGATCGGCAGGGTGCGGGAAGGATGGATCTTGGTGTGTGGTAAGTTTTGTTAGGTTAGGGTGTGTTTTAGTGTATTTTTTGAGCATTACTGTATAAAATAACGCTATTTTTTCATGATTTTTGGATGTTTTTGAGGTAGACAAGAATAGTTTGGGGTGCGTCATTGATCGGCAGGGTGCAGGAAGGGTGGATCTTGGTGTGTTGTAAGTTTTGTTAGGTTAGGGTGTGTTTTAGGGTATTTTTTGAGCATTACTGTATAAAATAAAGCTATTTTTTCATGATTTTTGGATGTTTTTGAGGTAGAATAGAATAGTTTGGGGTGCGTCATTGATCGGCAGGGTGCGGGAAGGAGGGATCTTGGTGTGTGGTAAGTTTTGTTAGGTTAGGGTGTGTTTTAGGGTCTTTTTTGAGCATTACTGTATAAAATAACGCTATTTTTTCATGATTTTTGGATGTTTTTGAGGTAGACAAGAATAGTTTGGGGTGCGTCATTGATCGGCAGGGTGCAGGAAGGTTGGATCTTGGTGTGTGGTAAGTTTTGTTAGGTTAGGGTGTGTTTTAGGGTATTTTTTGCGCATTACTGTATAAAATAAAGCTTTTTTTTCATGATTTTTGGATGTTTTTGAGGTAGACAAGAATAGTTTGGGGTGCGTCATTGATCGGCAGGGTGCGGGAAGGTTGGATCTTGGTGTGTGGTAAGTTTTATTAGGTTAGGGTGTGTTTTAGGGTATTTTTTGAGCATTAATGTATAAAATAACGCTATTTTTTCATGATTTTTGGATGTTTTTGAGGTAGACAAGAATAGTTTGGGGTGCGTCATTGATCAGCAGAATGCGGGAAGGGTGGATCTTGGTGGGTGGTAAGTTTTGTTAGGTTACGGTGTGTTTTAGGGTATTTTTTTAGCATTACTGTATAAAATAACGCTATTTTTTCATGATTTTTGGATGTTTTTGAGGTAGACAAGAATAGTTTGGGGTGCGTCATTGATCGGCAGCGTACGGGAAGGGTGGATCTTGGTGTGTGGGAAGTTTTGTTAGGTTAGGGTGTGTTTTAGGGTATTTTTTGAGCATTACTGTATAAAATAACGCTATTTTTTAATGATTTTTGGATGTTTTTAAGGGAGACAAGAATAGTTTCAGGTGCGTCATTGATCGGCAGGGTGCGGAAAGGGTGGATCTAGGTGTGTGGTAAGTTTTGTTAGGTTAGGGTGTGTTTTAGGGTATTTTTTGAGCCTTACTGTATAAAATAACGCTATTTTTTCATGATTTTTGGATGTTTTTGAGGTAGACAAGAATAGTTTGGGGTGCGTCATTCATCGGCAGGGTGCTGGAAGGGTGGATCTTGGTGTGTGGTAAGTTTTGTTAGGTTAGGGTGTGTGTTAGGGTATTTTTTGAGCATTACTCTATAAAATAACGCTATTTTTTCATGATTTTTGGATGTGTTTGAGGTAGACAAGAATAGTTTGGGGTGCGTCATTGATCGGCAGGGTGCTGGAAGGGTGGATCTTGGTGTGTGGTAAGTTTTGTTAGGTTAGGGTGTGTTTTAGGGTATTTTTTTAACATTACTGTATATAATAACGCTATTTTTTCATGATTTTTGGATGTTTTTGAGGTAGACAAGAATAGTTTGGGGTGCGTCATTGATCGGCAGGGTGCGGGAAAGGCGGATCTTGGTGTGTGGTAAGTTTTGTTAGGTTAGGGTGTGTTTTAGGGTATTTTTTGAGCATTACTGTATAAAATAACAAAAATATATATATAGAGAAAAGAAAGAAAGAAGGAAGGAAATGCTCAAAAAATACCCTAAAACACACCCTAACCTAACAAAACTTGCCACACACCAAGATCCACCCTTCCCGCACCCTGCCGATCAATGACGCACCCCAAACTATTCTTGTCTACCTCAAAAACATCCAAAAATCATGAAAAAATAGCGTTATTTTATACAGTAATGCTCAAAAAATACCCTAACACACATCCTAACCTAACAAAACTTACCACACACCAAGATCCACCATTCCCGCACCCTGCCGATCAATGACGCACCCCAAACTATTCTTGTCTACCTCAAAAACATCCAAAAATCATGAAAAAAATATCCTTCTTTCCCACAATAATAGTCAAAAAACACCCTTAAACACACCCTAACCTAACGAAACTTAACGTACCCCAAGACACACACTTCCCGCACCCTGCCGAGCCCTGACACACTTAATCGCACCCATAGTTTATCCACAATTTTTACTTTTGTTCGGATATTCCTTAAAAAACACCCTAACCTAGTATAATCCTTAAAAATAACCCATAAAAGAAATAATGACAATAATCCTAACCTAAAACAGAGAAAACACCTCAAAAACACTTAAAAAACACCCTAATCTAATATAATCCTGAAAAATAAACAAAAAATCCTTAAACTAACCTAACCTAATCTGATCTAACCCTAATCTGACCTTAAAAAAGCAAAAATTATTAAGAAAACATTAAAAAACATGGAAAATCATAGAAAAATATTAAAAGATTTTAAAAACCTGGAAAAATAATTAAAACACATGGAAAAATATGGAAAAAGATTGAGAAACACTTAAAAACATGGAAAAATATTGAAAAAAACATGGAAAATCATTGAAAAAACATAGATAAATAATGAAAAAGATTGAAAAGACATTAAAAAACATAGATAAATATTGAATATTGAAGTTAGGTGACACAATGAAAAAAATGGATTTCTATGTTTGGAGGTTGTGACAAAAAGTGAGCTAGCTTTAATTTGGTGGGGGGTAAAGCTGTGCGGGTTGTGTGTGTGTGCACACGGCTACACTCATGTACGTACTTGTCCCTGTAGACCAGCAGGCCTGACGCGCACACACCCAGCATAATGTCAACACCCTCTGAGTCCTTGGCCGGGTGAAGATCAACACCATACATTGCTAATTTCTTGGCATTTTCCAGGTAGTGCAGCTCTGCCTCGGCTGGAGTCTGGCCCCTGGAATGGTAGAAATGGTGGTAGGAGGGCGGTCAAAAGTGGAGGGAAGGTGGAGGAAGGTTCATGGGGGTGGAGGAATGTGGAGGGGATATGTGGAGGGAGATGTGGAGGAAAAAGTACAAACATTTGGAGGTAAAAATGAGAAAAATATTCAGGTTAGGTTAGTTTTGATGTGAGACTATCTTACAAAACAACTATTTTAACTATCAAGGAATGGAGGTAGGATAGTCAAAAGTGGAGAGAAGGTGGAGGAAAGATGGAGGAAACTTCACACAGGAGGAAAACTAACTAGGATGGAGAGAAAGAGAGAAAAAGAGAGAGAAAGAGAGAAAAAGAGAGAGAGAAAGAGAGAATTCTTACTTCCACTGCAACCTCACAATCTGTTCCATCCAAAAGTTTAATTCTTACTAAGACACTTTTCCCTTTCTTCAATGGAGGAGAAGATATGCCTCCTCCTCCTCCTCCTATTTATTGTATTTAAGACTACTTTTGGGGTATTTAAGTATTTTTAGAGTATTTAAGTCTATTTTAGGATATCTAGGACTATTTTACTATATTTAAGACTACTTTTGGGGTATTTAAGACTATTTTTAGAGTATTTAAGACTATTTTAGGGTATTTAAGACAATTTTCAGATATTTAAGACTACTTTAGGGTATTTAAGTCTATTTTACTGTATTTAAAACTAATTTTGGGGTATTTAAATCTAGTTTTGGAGTATTTAAAGACTATTTTAGGGTATTTAAGACTATTCCAAAGATTAGTAATTTCTGAAGGAAGATAGTTGAATATTGTGGTTATGTTTTAGCTAGGTTAGGTTAGGTTAGAAAAGTGAGAGGTGGAGAGAAAAGAGAGAGTGAGAGGGGACTAGTTAGGCATCAGAATGGAGAGAAAATTGACTGGGATGGAGAGAAAGAGAGAGCGAGTGGTGTAGGGACAGTGAGAGGTGGCGGAGAGAAAAGTGAGAGGTGGAGAGAAAAGTGAGAGTGAGAGGGGAGGAGGTAGGCATCAGAATGGAGAGAAAATTGACTGGGATGGAGAGAAAGAGAGAGCGAGTGGAAAGAAAACCTTAAGAAAACAAACTAACCGAAAATAAATAATAATAATAAAAAATTCCTTCAAAAAAACACAATCTTTTCAAACCGCAACCAATATTTGGAGTGGGCCGTGTTATTTACCTGATATCTCTGCTATTTCTCTATGTCCAGCGGTGCTATAGGCCTACACTAATCCACGAAGGCCTACTCTCATCAACACCACACGCACGTAGGCCTAGGCACATTAAAAGTGACGATTTGAGCCGATTTTCTACGATTATTTGGCCTGAAATCTTACGGCGCCATTTAATTACGTTTTATAAGCCAAAATGTCGAGATTAAATAGACGCTTCAATAATTCTTAGTTTTTTGGGATATTTATTGAAATTTTTTGTTGTAGTAATTAATTATAAACATTTTTGGTTATGTAATGTTGGTTTGAAATTGTGGATTTATATAGATTTGGTTTACATTTGTGACTCTCTTTATACAGTAAACCTTCAATTTTTTTTTCGCTATGGAATTGATGTTTTGGCGTTACTTTTTACTGTTTTTCGTCTACTTAATTCATTATGAGCATGTTTTATTAAGTAATGTTGGTTTAAATGCATAGATTTTGAGATATTACATTAAAGCTAACTCTCTCTCTCTCTCTCTCTCTCTCTCTCTCTCTCTCTCTCTCTCTCTCTCTCTCTCTCTCTCTCTCTCTCTCTCTTCGATTGTTATACCGAAGGCAGTTAAATGAAGAGGAAGAGGAAGAGGAAGAAGAAGAAGAAGAAGAAGAAGGAGAAGAAGAAGAAGAAGGAGAGAGAGAGAGAGAGAGAGAGAGAGAGAGAGAGAGAGAGAGAGAGAGAGAGAGAGAGAGAGAGAGAGAGAGAGAGCATCCAGCCCCCACCCAACCCTAATAACCCACGTCTACCCCCTCACCCACTCCCCGCCCACGCCCACCCCGCCCACCCCCGCCCATTATGTCAAAATTGAGAGTAGGCCTACTGAAAGCACCACCACCCCACAAAAAAACAGCCCTAAAATCTCTCAAAATAATCACAAATTAACCCCCAAAAAACACTCAAAAATAGCAAAAAAAGGGAGGTTTTGACGTTTATGGGGTTATATATTACTTCATCTATTGTCTATCTATGGTAATTGTATATAACTTACTCGATTTCTTAGCTGTGTCAAGAGAAACATGGAAATATACAACTACTTTTTGCTCCAAGTGTGGGTAAACATGATCCGGTCGTCCTTGTTTCTCTGTTAATTTTCGTGTTTTTCTTTCGCTAATTCGCTTTACTTTGACGTTTCTGGGGTTTAGAGAGAGAGAGAGAGAGAGAGAGAGAGAGAGAGAGAGAGAGAGAGAGAGAGAGAGAGAGAGAGAGAGAATATTATCCTACTACTACTACTACTACTACTACTACTACTACTACTACTACTACTACTACTACTACTCTATTTAAAGTAGACAGCGGTATTTCACAGTGTTTTAGCAACTGTACTGGCGTATTAAAACGATTTTTACTTGAAAAAGCGGTGTATTTGAAGTAGACAGCGGTATTTCACAGTGTTTTAGCAACTGTACTGGCGTATTAAGACGATCTTTACTTGAAAAAGCGGTGTATTTGAAGTAGACAGCACTAAACTCTTTATATTTCAATTAATTCATTGGTAGTCTTGGCAAGCTTTTTCTTGACATTTCTTGATTGCTATGGTGTTTTGCAAGTGTTTGATGACTTTTTTTTATTAATTTCCTTTGTTGTAATAACGCTTTTGTGGTATTTCTTGATTTTGTGGGCGTTTCACCAGTGTTAAATGATCTCTTTGCCCTGTTTTGCCTCGTTTCATTCGCTAATTTATGGGGTATTTTCGTTAATTTGATTTTTATTGATGTTTAAGGTGTTTTATATTAACTTTTCCATTGTTTATCTCTATTGTTTCTATAACCTACGTGATTTCTTAGCGCATATACTGTGCGAATATTGAATTAACAAGATAGAACTACTGTCTGGCCTTGTTTGCCTGGTTTATTTTTGCTATTTTTCGCTCAGTAGCCTTACTTTTGACATGTAAGGGGGTTTATATATATTTGTCTATTGTCTATCTAGATTTTTTGCCTATAACTTACATGAATTATTAGCTGTGTGAAGAAAAATAGAAAAATACAATTACTTTTTGGCCTGAGTGCTGCTTGTAAGATCAACCTCTTTCTCGGCCAGACATCAGCAGGGTGGGAGGGGTGGGGGCGCTAGTGTCTGTCTGCCGAGCCCCTGAATCAGTGGTTTCTCAGTACTCCGTGGGTTAAGGTGTGGGTAGATTAGCTACTTTTAACCTATTGAAAAGCTTCTGGGTGGGGATTTTAAGCGTTTTTACCATTCCAATGGCATAGCAAGACGATTTTCTCGGGTTAAGTGTTTGGTGAAAGTGACTATTGAGATTACAGGAGTGTTTTACCATTCTAGTGACATATTAAGACGATTTCTACGGTGACTAGCAGGATTTGAGAAGTGCTTTTAAGGGCAGAATAAGTGTCCAAGTCATCTAATTACTGCACTGAAGCTGCAACATAGAGTGACAGAAGGCAGACTACGCTATCAAGGTATCTACAGCCCCGATGACACAAACTTTACACCGTGTCAGTGTTTATTTAGGCGAGTCATTCCTTTAAGGGAGGTCGGGGGGACCACAACAGACCGCGGCGTCATCTTTGCTTCTCATTTCATCGGTCATTTTCAGCCTTATCTCTCATTATTATAAGCTCATCTTGCCACAGTATGCAGCCATGGTAGTAAGCTTGCATATTAGCCATTCAGACATAGCTTTCGTGGTCAAGTTTAAGTTTAGTGAAGGTTTAAGTGAGATATTTGGAGGTTCGGGAGCAAAGCCCGGGCCGCCGCCGCCGCTTCCGCCGCCCGCGGCCGCCCGCTAGCCCGCCCATATTTAAGGATATTTTCATTTATGCCTGGACTATTTATTTAGGCTCAATAGTGAAATTTAATGCTTTCTATGAGTACTGTGGGCTGTTTTGTATGTCTGCCATGCGTGTGGGGAGTGAAGATAGCTGTGGTTGGCGTTATGATGATCGTAAATAAGGGCGGCTTTTGGCGCCAAAATAATTGGAACGCCCAAGACCATTCTTTATTTGAGGCAGTATCAAGTTCTTATTAATTGCCAAAGATAGTCCATATCAAACTATGTTTTGTGCGTAAAGCTCAGTGAAATCAGTGGAGGTTAAAATTGTTTGCTAGCGGTGTTTAAAGTTGCATCAATTATTTATTTATCAGCCTGTAAATGATTTATTTCTGCCTCTAGATCACTCTCAAGTGTTAAGAATAATTAGAAAGGATTAGTCAAGTATTTTGAAGTGGTTTTTGGTTCCTTTGAAATAGTAATGAGTGAGTATTTAATGAGTTTTAAAAAGGGTCATATTTTTATAAAATACTTTTTTCTAGTGGAAATTCTTTACAATTAGTGTTGTTTGGAGTTTGTTTATGCTTTGGGAATTAGTTAGAGTATTTATCCAGCCGGATTATGTCCAGATTTTTGGTCTGAAAGCGTTTTTTCGAAGGGTCATTTTTAAAATGGTCTCCCCTAAAATACGTACGTAAATATGGACAGTCAACTTAGAGCATGGGGCGAGGCTGTGACGTCATCAGCCGTGACGTCACAATGGCGGGCCCCTTCCTGCTGCCAATTCCTGACTTTTATCACCCTTATATAAGATGATTTACTGCATGTTTACCATGTGTGTGTGTGTGTGTGTGTGTGTGTGTGTGTGTGTGTGTGTGTGCGTGTGTGTGTGTGTGTGTGTTGTGATGTTATATTGTTTTATTGGCTCTCTCCATATCTAGCATTGTGAAGTGATTTTTCCAGGTATGTTAAGGGTGGTATATACATCGTGTGTGTGTGTGTGTGTGTGTGTGTGTGTGTGTGTGTGTGTGTGTGATGCTGTGATACTGTTACACTGTTATATTTGCTCTTTTCATATCTAGCATTGTGAAATAATTTTTCCAGGTATATTGAGGTATTTTCTGTTATATACATCGTGTGTGTGTGTGTGTGTGTGTGTGTGTGTGTGTGTGTGTGTGTGTGTGTGTGTGTGTGCAGATCTGATATCTTCTTGGGTCTTCCCTTATTTTCCTGTATTGTAACAAAATTAGCTGTCTATGTGAATACTGTTTACTTATCAACATTATTAATTTGGTTCTCATCTCTCTCTCCAGCATTTCCTCCGCCGTCCCTATAGTTCCCCATGACTAGCCAGCTGATGCACCTTAATGTCTGCTGGGACGTGGTTAGACGGGCAAGGACAAGGTAAACTATTTGCTGCCTTGTTTATTTCTCAATGATTATGCTCTCTTTACTGTTTGACTTCTGATCTCCCTAAAATTTGAGAGTAAAAGTTGTTATTATTCGGTCATAAATTCTAACCTTGCATCCATCCATTAGCAGGACACAACCTTCCGTGTACATAACTATTCTCTCTTCCTCAGTGACACTCCCCACTCAATTATCTCTTTCTTCCACTGAACATCCTCGCTGTCTTTCCTCTACTTCTTTCCTATACTGTACTTATCTCCCCATTAAACTCTCATCACATCTAACCTCTCTTGTTTAAACTCATTCTGTGTGACCTTTCTTCCACAGCAGGACTCGGAGAAGAGGAGGAGTGACGAGATGAGAGGAATAGGAGAAGAAAATTAATATGAAAGGGAATGAAATCACTGAGCACTGGTAAGCATTCTCTCTCTCTCTCTCTCTCTCTCTCTCTCTCTCTCTCTCTCTCTCTCTCTCTCTCTCTCTCAGATACACTTGTTAACGCACACACACACACACACACAAACACACACACACACACACACACACACACACACACACACACACACATAACAACAAGTAACAAGCAACAAACACTAACAATAATAAAAACAAACAACAATATATCCTTCTCTTCTTACAAACACCACAAAATAACAACAATAACAATTAAAACAAAAAAACTAAGCAAGACGAAGCCGAGGAAGATTGCAAACATTCAGACAGTTAGTTGAATAACCCAAAATTAACACAAACCCGATTAAAACACATTAAAAAACCACCAAATTATAACCAGAAAAATACCCAAACCCAGAAAACCCCTTCAAAGTAGCAAAAATAAGGAGAAAACAGTCAAACATAGAAAAAAACTACAAAAGAACTCCCGTATAAAAGACTTAGCCCATGTTTACCTCATCACGTTGGGGTTTGAGAGAGGAGAAACTGGAAGGGCTGATGTTTTTTTGCATTTTTGTCCCTTAATTCTTTTCCCTGGTATCAGGTGAGCATCAGGGCAGGTAGATGAGGGGCAGACAATGCTTCACTGTCATTTATAAGGTGATACGACCCTAATAACAGGAGATATAAGGGTCATATTCAGTTCCGGTGTGTGACAGAGGGGGAGGGAATGAACATTTACGTGTTATTTCATCTTTCTTGTATTTTCAGGTTCAGAATGGAGAATAAACGTGAAGATTCCTTATTTGTCAAGTATGCCAAGGTTGTGATGGTTGTGGTATTGTACTGGTAAGTGTGTGTGTGTGTGTGTGTGTTTGTGTTAGATTATGTTTTGGGGTGTTTAAGAGGGTTTTAAAGTGTATATTTGCCTATTTGTATGTTATCTAGTTGTATTACACAGGTTAGGAATGGGGTTTATAGTGTCCTGTCTTCCTATCTCCATATATCCAACATTTCCTTGAATTTATGTACATTGGATGGTGTAACAACCTCCTCTTTAATTAATCCATTCCTGGTGTCCCCCATTCTATGTGTGGAAAACTGTACTTTTTTGTATCCTTTAAACACCGACTCTTTCTGATCTTCCTTGAGTGTCTGTCCTCTCATCTGTCTCGTTTCTTCCTCTGACTCTTAGGTTAGGAAGAAGAAGAAGAAAAATTAATATCTCTCTCTGTCTCTGTCCCTGTGTGTGTGATTGAAGAAAAGAGATCATTTGCCAAAGAAGAGAAGGAGGAAGAAACAAAGAAAAAGAAGAAAATTTACTCTCTCTCACTCACTCTCTCTCTTTCCTTGGCAGGGTAGTGTCAATCTCCATGGTGTTTGTGAACCAGACACTGCTGGGTGGTGGTTCGGTGGGCGGCAAGACGGACGCACCACTGTTTGTCACTTGGTTGCAGTGTGTGGTGACGGCCGCTGCTTGCCTCGTGGCCGCCACTCACTAAAATGGCCCTAACCTTCTTGCCTTCCCTGACGTGGGGGGCCATATTGAAGCGGCCACTGGTAGGAAGGTGGGTTTAGGAGGGGGGGAATTATTAGGTTAAGGTTAAGAGGGTTTTTTTTATTTTGTGTGTTTAGAAAACATTTACACACATGACCATACCTCTCTCTCTCTCCAACTCCCTCTCAAATTAAAGATATCTCTAATTTTCTCTTAACTTCTGTACTTAAAAAATAGTCAGAAACCCGAATTTTTTTGTGCACCACAAAGTTCATGTATGTATAACTTTGCACACACAACACCTATGTATGTAAAACTTGTTGTACACATAGACCAACCATCCCCGCACACACCCACACACCCTGCATTGCCCTACCCACCACCAAATTAAAGTTAGCTCACTTTCTCTACAGATTTTGCATCAACGGATTTGCGTGGCCCAAGATTCTGAAGATATCTTACAAGCGGTCTAATTTCTACATCAAGATACGGCCGGGAGAGAATTTGAGACTTTCGAGAGTACTGTGGGGTTCAAACTGACCAATCACAGGGCAGCTACGAGACTGTGGAAGGTCTGCATTGAACACCTCACTTTCTTCAGGTGATTATTTTAGATTAAGTTCGGATTAAGGTTAAATCAGATTAGGTTAAGTTAGGGTGATTTTTTTTGTTTATTATGTTAAGGATTATATGAGGATAGGGTGTTTTTTAAGGAATTCTTAAGGGTTTTTAAGGGTTTTTTGCTTTTTTAGGTTCTGATTAAGGTTAGTTTAGGTTTTTTTTTATTTATTTATTTATTTTTTTCAGGATTAAATTAGGTTAGGGTGTTTTCTAAGGAATTTTTAAGGGTTTTTCGCTTTTTTTTAGGTTCGGATTAAGGTTAGTTTAGTTTTTTTTCAGGATTAAATTAGGGATTATATTAGGTTAGGGGTTTTCTAAGGGTTTTTAAGTTTTTTTTGCTTTTTAGGTTCAAATTAGATTAGATTAGGTTAAGGTTTTTTTTCAGAATTAAATTAGGTTAGGGGTTTTTAAGGGTTTTTTGCTTTTTTAAGTTTGGATTAAGATTAGATCAGATTAGGTTAGGTTAGATTAGGGATTTTTATTTTTTTTCAGGATTAAATTAGGTTAGGTGTTTTTTAGGGAATTTTTAAGGGTTTTTTAGGATTTTTCACTTTTTTAGGCTCGGATGATGGTTAAATCAGATTAGGTTAGGTTAGTTTAGTTTTTTTTTTGTTTATTTATAAGGATCATATTAGGTTAGGTGTTTTTAAGGAATTTTTAAG
>CM035223.1:22251953-22265022 GCA_020233015.1 Callinectes sapidus | reverse complement strand
GTGCGGGTTGTGTGTCTGTGCACACGGCTCCCCTCATGTACGTACTTGTCCCTGTAGACCAGCAGGCCTGACGCGCACACACCCAGCATAATGTCAACACCCTCTGAGTCCTTGGCCGGGTGAAGATCAACACAATACATTGCTAATTTCTTGGCATTTTCCAGGTAGTGCAGCTCTGCCTCGGCTGGAGTCTGGCCCCTGGAATGGTAGAAATGGTGGTAGGAGGGCGGTCAAAAGTGGAGGGAAGGTGGAGGAAGGTTCATGGGGGTGGAGGAATGTGGAGGGGATATGTAGAGGGAGATGTGGAGGAAAAAGTACAAACATTTGGAGGTAAAAATGAGAAAAATAGTCAGGTTAGGTTAGTTTTGATGTGAGACTATCTTACAAAACAACTATTTTAACTATCAAGGAATGGAGGTAGGATAGTCAAAAGTGGAGAGAAGGTGGAGGAAAGATGGAGGAAAACTAACTAGGATGGAGAGAAAGAGAGAAAAAGAGAGAGAAAGAGAGAAAAAGAGAGAGAGAAAGAGAGAATTCTTACTTCCACTGCAACCTCACAATCTGTTCCATCCAAAAGTGTAATTCTTACTAAGACACTTTTCCCTTTCTTCAATGGAGGAGAAGATATGCCTCCTCCTCCTCCTCCTATTTATTGTATTTAAGACTACTTTTGGGGTATTTAAGTATTTTTAGAGTATTTAAGTCTATTTTAGGAGATCTAGGACTATTTTACTATATTTAAGACTACTTTTGGGGTATTTAAGACTATTTTTAGAGTATTTAAGACTATTTTAGGGTATTTAAGACAATTTTCAGATATTTAAGACTATTTTAGGGTATTTAAGTCTATTTTACTGTATTTAAAACTAATTTTGGGGTATTTAAATCTAGTTTTGGAGTATTTAAAGACTATTTTAGGGTATTTAAGACTATTCCAAAGATTAGTAATTTCTGAAGGAAGATAGTTGAATATTGTGGTTATGTTTTAGCTAGGTTAGGTTAGGTTAGAAAAGTGAAAGGTGGAGAGAAAAGAGAGAGTGAGAGGGGACTAGTTAGGCATCAGAATGGAGAGAAAATTGACTGGGATGGAGAGAAAGAGAGAGCGAGTGGTGTAGGGACAGTGAGAGGTGGCGGAGAGAGAAGTGAGAGGTGGAGAGAAAAGTGAGAGTGAGAGGGGAGGAGGTAGGCATCAGAATGGAGAGAAAATTGACTGGGATGGAGAGAAAGAGAGATCGAGTGGAAAGAAAACCTTAAGAAAACAAACTAACCGAAAATAAATAATAATAATAAAAAATTCCTTCAAAAAAACACAATCTTTTCAAACCGCAACCAATATTTGGAGTGGGCCGTGTTATTTACCTGATATCTCTGCTATTTCTCTATGTCCAGCGGTGCTATAGGCCTACACTAATCCACGAAGGCCTAATCTCATCAACACCACACGCACGTAGGCCTAGGCACGGTAAAAGTGACGATTTGAGCCGATTTTCTGCGATTATTTGGCCTGAAATCTTACGGCTCGATTTGTTTACCTTTGATAAGCCAAAATGTCGACATTAAATAGACGCTTCATTATTCTTAGTTTTTTTGAGTACTTTTTAACATTTTTCGTTGTAATAATTAATTTTGAGCATTTTCTATTAAGTAATGTTGGTTTGAATTTGTGGATTTATATAGATTTAATTTATATATGTGACTCTTTATACAGTAAACCTTCAAATTTTTTTTTCGCTATGGAATTGTTGTTTTGGCGTTACTTTTTACTGTTTTTCGTCTATTTAATTCATTATGAGCATGTTTTATTAAGTAATGTTGGTTTAAATGCATAGATTTTGAGATATTACATTAAAGCTAACTCTCTCTCTCTCTCTCTCTCTCTCTCTCTCTCTCTCTCTCTCTCTCTACGACCATTATGAGATATTATATTATAAAAAAATATATAAAGAAAAGGTTTTTGGCTCCCATTTCTTGACCTCCCTGACCCAAGTAACACCCACCGTGACCTGTGTGACCCGACCCAGTGTGTGCGCCGCGCCCCCCCACCTCCTCGTCTCCCTGGGGCAATCAATCAATCACGGGGGGCATACGCCGGGGGTCGCGTTGCCTCGCCTACCCTACGGCGCCACTCCTGGCGGTCACGCCTTGGGAGTCCCCATGCAGGCTCCCTTCCTATACCGAGTAACTCCCAGCAGCAGCAGCAGGAGGCATCATGGACTTGCCGCAGCCAGGAGTTCTGTGGGCGTCCCCTTGGCCTCCTCCAGGTTGGGTTGTCCCTTACGGAAACAACCCGACAAGCAGGGTGGTCGGCTTCCGGGTATCATCGCGCCACATGCCCATAGCAGTGCCGCAGTTATCACTGACGGACTATGCTAGTAATAGACCTCGAATCGGTCTCGTGGAACAATCGCTGATTTGACACAAAGTCATACCAGCGGTAGGTATCTCATGATCCTGCGAAGGCATCTAGTACCAAAGACATCAATTCGCCTCTTCAGGTCGGTGTTCAGCGTCCATGTCTCACAACCATAGAGTAAGACAGGGATCACCAGCGACTTGAAGATCCGAATCTTTGTCCGTCTGCACAGGTTTCGACAACAACGCCAAATACTCGTGTTGAGCGAATCCATAACGCCGTGGGCCAGGCCAATCCGCCGTGTGACCTCTTGGCTCGACCCACCATCGTTATGTACTACACTACCAAGGTATGTGAAACTTTTCAAGATCTCAATGTCCTCGCCACACGCAGGGACAGACTGTACTGTTTCATCCAGCACGCCTCCAAACACCTGGACCTTGGTCTTGGCCCAGGAAACCTTAAGTCCCAAGGGCTTCACCGCCTCGTGCAGTGCATCTAGAGCCATTACCAGAACCTCTAGTGACTCAGCGAAGATTGCTGCATCATCAGCAAAACAAGATCTGTGTTGGTGTTGCCGACAGATGCTCCACAATGACTTTGTTCCACAACTCTGCCTAGTACCCAATCCATGCATGTGTTGAAAAGTGATGGAGCAAGCACACAGCCCTGCCTCACACCTGTATTCACAGGGGAGAAGCTGGACACGCCGCCTCCACACTTCACAGCACTTACAGTCCCGGAGTACAGGCCAGTTAATAGACCAATAATCCTTGCAGCAGGAATCCCACGGAGACACAGAAGGTCCCATAGTGTCTCTCGATGCACTGAGTCAAACGCCTTCTTGAGATCGACATAGGCTGCAGCAGCAGCAGCATTCCCTGTCAAAACTCACGTCGGCACCCCCCCAGTACGCGAAGCGCTAGGATACGGTCAGTTGTTGACTTACCAGGCGTGAACCCTGACTGTTCAGGTCTCTGATGCTTCAGCAGGTGAGTGAGGATCCGTGTCAGCAGCAAATGGGCAAGCAGCACCTTGCCTGGTACGCTGAGCAGCGTTATTCCACTGGGGTAGCTGCTGCAGTCTTGACGGTCCCCTTTCCCCTTCCAGATAGGGACGACCAACCCCTTCTTCCAGTCAGGGGGTATGGTATTACCTGAATGCCATACAGCAAGCAGTCAAGACAGCATGCAACCCACGGGTCATGGCTTCACCCCCAGCTTTGAGCAGCTCCGCACTCATGTTGCATATGCCAGCTGCTGCCTTTCCACCCCTCAACTTTGCCACAGCCTCCTTGACATCGCCAATGGAGGGTGCATTTTCGTCAATGGGTGGATCAGCATCCAGCGTCTGCAACCCTGCAGTCCGGAGCTTTCCACTTGGAGGGAGGATCCACCATGAACAGCTGCTCAAAGTACTCGGCCCAACGAGCCATCTGCCCATCTGCGTCCGATACGAGGCAACCATCTGCTGTTCGGATAGCACTCACCTGAGAAGTAGACTTGGAGCGGAGTGTTTTCAGAGCTCGATGGGGCAGGAAGGGGGCAATCTAGGGGGGGGGGGGTGAGGTGCATGGTGTCCAGGTCAAGGCCAGCCAGTAGTGGGTGGGTGACCTCGCAGCGACGTGTACCAGCCGATGGGGTCACTCGCTCCCAGACGGTCTGCCGGGTCGATCACCTGGGGAAGAAGGGGTCAGTTGGGGTCAGGTCAGATTAAGGTAGCATTAGGTTAGGTTGGCGTCATGAAAAACACCATTAAAAACCATAACAAATACTCTTAAGTCCTAAAAAATACTCTTTAAACATAAAAACCCTAAAACCATAAAAAAAACTCTTAAAAAACTAAAAACACTCTTAAAAACCCTAAAATGCCCCAAAACACTCTTAAAAACCCTAAAAAACCTTAAAAAACCTTAAAAGTTTAAAAGTCCTACAAAACACTCTTAAAACCCTAAATACATCCTTAAAAACCCCAAAACACTCTTAATGGGACTCTCTACCTGACCCAAAATAGTGTTAATTAAAACTTGAACAGAGAGTTTATTTTTTCATTTATGATCATCAATTTCTAACATGTTATACTTCAACCGATTTCCAATGAAGCTAAAGGCTCAGAATTTTTATATAGGCCATTGATTTTTTATTTCTGATTTTAACAAAAAATAAAAAAATAAAAAAAAAGTAATTAAAAAAAAAGTATAAACAAAAAAATAAATAAAAAAAAGCCCTGTAGAACTGTTGCAAACATCTTGATCTTTAAAATGCTTTTTGTTTAATGAAAATCGGTTCATAAATAAAAGCTGTGTTCCAGTTTTAGTTGGAAAATTGTTTTTTTTTGTCACAGCCTGCGGACAAAAATGTCTGCACCTTTTCTTTAATTACTAAGAAACTATTGGTGGTACGATAGTAAAATTTGCTGTGTTTGTTTATGTTGCTTTGTTGTATATTGTGTGTGAATTGTGTCAAGATTGTGTTATAATTGGTGTGAGAAAATGTGACTTTTTATATCACAGCCTGCGGAGAAAAATGTCTGTACCTTTTCATTAATTACTAAGAAACTATTGGGGTTAGGATAGTAAAATTTGGAGTGTTTGTTTATGTTGCTTTGTTGTATATTATGTGTGAATTGTGTCAAGATTGAGTTATAATTGGTGTGAGAAAATATGACTTTTCTGGCACAACCTGCGGAAAAAAGTTTGTATGTTTTCATTAATTGCTAAGAACCTATTGGTGTTGGAATAATACAAATTGGTGTGTTTGGTGATGTTGCTTTGGTGTATATTGTGTGTGAAATATGTCAAGATTGAGTTATAATTAGTGTGAGAAAATATGACTGTTTCTATAACAACCTGCCGAGAAAATGAAAAATGTTTGTACCTTTTCATTAATTACTAAGAAACTATTGGGGTCAGGATAGTAAATTTTGGTGTATGTATTGGAGTTGCATTTTTGTATATTTTGTGTGAATTGTGTCAAGATTGAGTTATAATTGGCGTGGGAAAATATGACTTTTTCTAACACAGCCTGCGGAGAAAAATATTTGTACCTTTTCTTTAATTACTATTAGGGTTAGGATAGAAAAATTTAGAGTGTGTGATGGTGTTGCTTTGGTGTATATTGTGTGTGAATTGTGTCAAGATTGAGTTATAATTGGTGTGAGAAAATATGACTTTTTCTAACACAGCCTGCGGAGAAAAATGTCTGTTCCTTTTCATTAATTACTAAGAAACTATTGGTGTAAGGATAGTAAAATTTGGAGTTTTTGTTTATGTTGCTTCGTTGTATATTGTGTGTGAATTGTGTCAAAATTGAGTTATAATTGGTGTGAGAAAATATGACTTTTTCTATCACAACCTGCGGAAAAAAGTTTGTACGTATTTATTAATTGCTAAGAAATGATTGTTGTTGGGATAGTACAAATTGGTATGTTTGTTGGTGTTGCTTTGGTGTATATTGTGTGTGAAATATGTCAAAATTGAGTTATAATTAGTGTGAGAAAATATAACTTTTTCTATCACAACCTGCAGAGAAAATGAAAAATGTTTGTACCTTTTCATTAATTACTACGAAACTAATTGTGTTAGGATAAAAAAACAATTGGTGTGTGTGTTGGTGTTGCTTTGTATATTGTTTGTGAATTGTGTCAAGATTGAGTTTATTAATGTGAGAAAATATGACTGTATCTCTCACAGCCTGCGGAGAAAAATGTCTGTTCCTTTTCATTAATTACTAAGAAACTATTGGTGTAAGGATAGTAAAATTTGCTGTGTTTGTTTATGTTGCTTTATTGTATATTGTGTGTGAATTGTGTCAAGATGAATTTATAATTGGTGTGAGAAAATATGACTGTTTCTATCACATGCCGAGAAAATGAAAAATATTTGTACCTTTTCTTTAATTACTAAGAAACTGTTGATTTTAGGATAGTAAAGTTTGGTGTGGTTCTTGGAGTTAAGAAGAAGAAGGTGAGAGAGAGAGAGAGATTTCACATTTTTGCAGCTAGAGAGAGAGAGAGGGAAAGAGAGAGAAAAATGACCATTTCTCTCTCTCTCTCTCTCTCTCTCTCCACTTGAAGAGAGAGAGAGAGAATTATTATCATTATTATTATTATCATTATTATAATTATTATTATTATCATTATTATAATTATTATTATTATTATTATTATTATTATTATTATTATTATTATTATTAAGGCCTGTCCACACCAGGAAACATTGTTTGGAAACAATGTTTGCAAACAGTTTGCGAGCAGTTTGCAAACAGTTTGCGAACATTGTTTCCAAACAGTTTGCAAACTGTTTGGAAACTGTTTGCAAACTGTTTGCAAACTGTTTCCAAACAATATTTCACATGTATCTGTTTCCCATCCAGAATGGGAAACACAGTGTGTTTGGTGTGTGTGTGTGTGTGTGTGTGTGTGTGTGTGTGTATGTGACGATGAATCAGTAGTGTGCATCCGAAGAAAATTAAAACCTGCTCCATCTATAATAATAATAATTATTATAATTATAATAATATTATATTATAGGACTGCTAACTCCACAACGCACGGCTGTCTTTCTCTTTCTCTTGCCCTTTCTCGAGTTAATCAACAGTGCCAAGTAATATACAGAGGCTGCTGCAGCAACCTCCACACTAACTACAGGCATGACGACAACTGAAGCCCTGTCCACACCAGGAAACATTGTTTGGAAACAATGTTTGCAAACAGTTTGCGAACAGTTTGCAAACAGTTTTCGATAACATGTTTGCAAACTGTTTGCAAACTGTTTGCAAACTGTTTGCAAACAGTTTGCAAACTGTTTCCAAACAATGTTTCCTGTCCAGACCTCAGTTGTCGTCATGCCTGTAGTTAGTGTGGAGGTTTCTGCAGCAGCCTCTGTATATTACTTGGCACTGTTGATTAACTCAAGAAAGGGCAAGAAAAAGAGAAAGACATGGGTAAGGAAGTTTTTAGAAAAAGGAGCCTTTTATGGTGACTGGCTTCTGAAGGATTTGAGAGTGGATGGAGCAGGTTTCACCAATTTCCTTCCGATGTCCACTACTGATTCATCGTCACACACACACACACACACACACACCACACACACTGTGTTTCCCATTCTGGATGGGAAACAGATACATGTGAAATATTGTTCGCAAACAGTTTGCAAACAGGTTCCAAACAGTTTGCAAACTGTTTGGAAACAATGTTCGCAAACTGTTTGCAAACATTGTTTCCAAACAATGTTTCCTGGTGTGGACAGGCCTTGAGGTCTGGACAGGAAACATTGTTTGCAAACAGTTTGCAAACAGTTTGCAAACTGTTTCCAAACATGTTATCGAAAACTGTTTGCAAACTGTTCGCAAACTGTGCGCAAACATTGTTTCCAAACAATGTTTCCTGGTGTGGACAGGGCTTTACACAAGAATAATAGTTAGCCTGTATATATTACCACTACTACTACTACTACTGTAAGCCACACACAATATGCACTTTTTTTCAGATAGCAATTATTATTATTATTATTATTATTATTATTATTATTATTATTATTATTATTGTTGTTGTTGTTGTTATAGTTGTGGTGGTGTGGTGAACTTTAATATTGGTCTTATGTCGTTTATTTCTATATTTTGACCTTAATTTGACCTGTAAATGACCTTAAAATGACCTAAACTAGCTTAAGATAACTTAATCATGGGTCAAAATTTGTTGCTTCTCAGTTTGACCTTTAAATGACCTTAGTTTGACCTAACCCAGTGGTTCTCAACCTTTTTCACTCCATTATTCCCCCCTTCATGAATTCTCAACAGTCGTGTGGCTCCCCTTCATTTTTCTCCCAAATCCCACCCACCCTGCCAAAAAAGGCAAAAAATAATAATAAATAAAATGTTGATGAAGTGAACAAACACCCTTTAACTGCTTTATTACAAAGTTTACAGTCATAATTATCTAATATTGATAGATTTCTGTGATATGCTTAACTTACATCAGAAAGGAAATTTTCTTTGCCAGGACAGGGATGCAAGTTTTTTTTTTATTATTCAGATTTTTAACATTATTTAGAGATGTATAATTTGCAACAGCCCACCATGGCCGGCCCCCCTAAATTATTGCCATGGCCCCCAGCTTGACAACCACCTACCTAACCTAAACTAACACACACACACACACACACACCTTAACATTTTTCAATATATCTCGATAACAAAACACAGTGTGTGTGTGTGTGCCTCAGTGTGCGTGTGTGTGTGTGTGCCTCAGTGTGCGTGTGTGTGTGTGCCTCAGTCGCACACAAGGATATTTTTATTTTCTCAATAGCATTTTTCGTTTTTTAGTTATTTTTTCATTATTATCATTATTATCATTATTATTATTATTATTATTATTATTATTATTATTATTATTATTATTATTATTATTATTGTTTAAGGTAATAAACAAATTATTACTATTAGAACATATAATTATCCTACACACTCTCTCTCTCTCTCTCTCTCTCTCTTTCTCTCTCTCTCTCTCTCTCTCTCTCTCTCTCTCTCTCTCTCTCTCTCTCTCTCTCTCTCTCTCTCTCTCTCTCTCTCTCTCTAAAAAACGCTTAAAATTTTAATGATTACGTCTACTCATAGATATTACCCAATGAATCTATACACATTGGTAGGCAGTGTGGTAGACAGCCCTTAGAGACGCAACATGCCCCCATTATATTATTAGTATTATTATTATATTTCTCTCTATCTTTTTTCTCTATCATTGTTTCTCTCAGTCATGTCTATATCAGTCTTTACCTCAGAAGTCATATTTCATTAACATTTACCTCAGAAGTCATTGTATATATGTCTCTCAGATCTTAACTATTCTTAATTTACTTTGAGTTTCCTCTTGTCCATCTACAATCTCTCTCTCTCTCTCTCTCTCTCTCTCTCTCTCTCTCTCTCTCTCTCTCTCTCTCTCTCTCCCCACAACAGCAATGCCAAATACTGTTCTGTGTATGTATGTATGTGTGTGTGTGTGTGTGTGTGTGTGTGTGTGTGTGTGTGTGTGTGTGTGTGTTGTAGTAATGCAGTCCCTCATCTCGTAGTATAGTTAAGACTGGTATACTGTGTGTGTGTGTGTGTAAAAAGTGTGTGAAAGTGTAATTATCCTACTCTCTCTCTCTCTCTCTCTCTCTCTCTCTCTCTCTCTCTCTCTCTCTCTCTCTAGATATATACATAAGACGTACATACAGACAGACAAACCTCTTTTAAATATCCCCTAATTTCTTTCTATTTAAAATGTTAACTAAATAATTTAATTCAGACTATAAAAGAGAATTTTTAGCTTTTTTTATTGATATATTTATTATTAAGAAATTATTAGTTATTTATTAGGAAAAAAAGTGAAGGGTTGTTATAACGGGGTTTGTTGATAACTACCCCTCTCCCTCTCTCCTCATTAGAGAGTGAGTGGAGGTCGAGACATACATACATACAGACAAACCCCGTAAATAAATCTATTGTTTTCTTATAATCGCAAAAATAACTAAAAATTTTCACCAATATTCAGTAAGAAATAAGTTTCTCTTTAAAATTTACGAGTTTGTGAAGAAAAAATCGGTTGAAAATACGTTAGAAATTAGTTAAAGAATCTTGCTAACGGGGCTTAGTGACACGTGGGGCTCTGTGTGTGTGTCCGTCTGTCTGGATGTCGCGCTCGTCTCATCCATCTCCTCTCCCCTCATCGCGCGGGGCATCATCCAGCTCTCATCTCTCTCTTCTCTCCGCCCTCGTCTCGCTCTCTCTCTCTCCTCAAATTATATATATATATATATATATATATATATATATATATATATATATATATATATATATATATTGTTACGTTCACCCCCCCTGTTTCTTCTTCTTCACACCTTCTCTCTGCCCTCAGCAGCACGTTTCAGGCCACAGGGTTCACACAGGCCTCCCAGGTGCACAAGCAGGGCAACAGGGCATAGGGGGGGTTGCGTAACTTTCACACGGTTCGGATGGGCAAGTGTAGCGAAGTGTACCTATAGCAGCTCAAAATGGGGGACAAAACAAACACACAGAGTTCACTTTGGCTAGTTTACTCAGCAAGCACTACAGGTAAAATGGGGGGACCGTGACGCGCCTCACACAATGACAAAGGCGCGCTCAGCAAGACGACACAGCAAGGCGGCAGCTCGGGCCTCCTCACACCTCACACCTCTTTCACGGCCTCCCAGCAGGCTTCCACGATGTCAACTAGGCACACACAGTCCAGGCGCACACACTGCCAACGCACAGGTACTATTACATGGCAGTCAAAATATATCTGTCCAGGAGCAAGGGGAAGCAAGGCAGCTCTTCCCTCTGTCCTCCTCACTGGGCCCCAACTCTCTTCTCTCTGCTCTCTCCCCTCACTGCCTGTCGCCGGGCGGCGGCAGAAACTATTTGCTTAATCGTCAAAAGCCCCCTTCTCCCTTGTGTCGCTCCTCCGGCTTCTCTCTCTCCTTCCCGTCCCAGACCCGTTGCTTCTTTGTTTACTCTCACGCCCACCACGCACATACATACACACATACCCACGGCCACGGCCCCCCCCCCTCCATACATGGGTTCGTAACAATATATTACATGAAACAATTGTACGTTATGTGTTATGAGAGAAAAGTGTTATGTATCACGCTTGTCGCTGCGCATTTGTCTTGTTTGTGGAAAGGTGGCGACGTGGAGCTCCGATAGGCTGGGCAGTGACTGGACAGTGGACAGTGGACAGGCCATTCGGTGCCAGACAGCTGTGTGGATGGTTGGGCAGGTGTGACGGGGAAAAATGCAGGGAAGGACTGTACTACGTATACTGCTTCTAATGCCTTGAGTAGGGAAGCATTGTGAGGTAACTCAAGTAGTGTCATTGAATAATTAGGTGGTGGTTATTATATACGTAGTGAATTGTATTGTATTGGTGGCAGGGGTGGCGGTGGAACATGACTGTGTCCGTTTCACACATTATATGTACTCTCTGATCTGAGGTTACAACGTGAGTGATGTTTGGGTTAATTTATGTGTATTTTGATATGAGTCTGAATATGCAAATTTTGTGTAATTTGGTTTAATTGAGGACAGAGGAAGGATGAGAAGAAACTGTGATTGTTTATGTTTGAGATATGATTTTATTTGTGATAGTTTTCACAGGTTGAAATATATGACATTACAACGGAGCCAAGAGAATTGTAGTGAACCACTACCTATACCTACTATTATCCAATACAAAGCCATGGTTGGTTGTTCCTTAATTAAGTGGCAACTCGCCTTTCCTGAACCTTCCATTATGTACAGTTATTAAGCAAAACACCTGGATACTACTTATACTCAGTGTCCACCTCAATCAATACTCTCACCACCTCATTGGAAATTATAATTGTTTGTTTGCACTAAGTCTTGTCCTTTGCTAAATACTATTATTTCAGTGTTGTCACAGTTAACCTTTAACTTTTATTCCTCGGAACAATAAGTATGAAGCGCTGTTAGTGCCTGGTTCATGTTTGTTTGCTTCGCTGTCACATAGTAACACTGTGTCATCTGCATACACTAACACAAATCACTTCAGTAGCCATCAAAATCTAGGTAGTAATTACAATCATCATCATCTGCATGCATTAACACAAATAACTTCAGTAACCATCAAGAAAAGTCTTTAAAATCTGGGTACTAATTACAATTATCATCATATGCATACATTAACACAAATCACTTAAGTAACCATTAAAAAAACTGTCATCTAAATGTAGGTCATAACAATTATCATCTGCATACTGTACATTATTAACACAAATAACTTCAGTAATCATCAAGTCATCAAAATCTTGGTAATTACAATGAAGTCCAATAAGATTTTTTCCTATAAATCCTTAACATGGAAAGCAAAAAGCAATGGTGACTCACAAGTTTTCTCCCTGTCTCACTCCCATATTACATGTAAAAGTGCCAAACAGACAAATAGACCTGTTCATTAACCATTACACAGGACTTAATACTATCATACATACTATGATTAACATGTAACAATTTACCATTAACAACTTAATACCACAACCCTTCTCTCCACACAGAATCAAAAGTTTTTTTTTGTAATCCACTTAAAGAGATTTTAAAGAAATAGACCTGTTCATTAACCATTACACAGGACTTAATACTATCATACATACTATGATTAACATGTAACAATTTACCATTAACAACTTAATACCACAACCCTTCTCTCCACACAGAATCAAAAGTTTTTTTTTGTAATCCACTTAAAGAGATCAATAATAATATATTTATGCAAATATATGTGGTCCAGAGTGGAATATTTTTGCCTAAATTGTTCCTGTGTTTCATTTATTATTTTTTTAACGTCAGAATAAAGTTTGAGACTGGTTCAGTATGGAGGTAAACCACTTTGCCATACATACAACTCAACAGTTAATTAAGTTATTCATTCCCCCTGTAGTTATTGATTGGTATCTTTGACGTCTCCTTTGTTTTTATATACTGTATATTCCCCAATCGTCCACTCCAATGGGAATAGTACAGTATACCTTCATCAAGAACTAAATGTACATAATAGGAAACGTGGAGAGGGCAGAATATATCTAAAGTAAGTACATTTAATATGTTCCTTGATAATACAATCAGAACCAGTTGATTTATTGTTTGTTTGTTTTTCAACTTCATGATACATGTTTTTACCTCATTAGTAGTGGTAGTAGTA
>CM035223.1:22219087-22251453 GCA_020233015.1 Callinectes sapidus | reverse complement strand
AGGAAAAAAAAATAACATAGGGATAATAGTTCTAACCAAGAATTTCAAGGCGAAATATGCCTCATAATAAGCTGATCCTGATGTCAGCCTCCCTCCGACCCAGACCCCCCAAAAATAAAGATATTAAGATTATCACTTTTGTAAGTGGTCCACAAATGAAAGAATAAGACAATGTTCTTAAGCAAACATCAAAATTTACTAAATAAATTATATTTTTGGGACAGAAAAGAAGTGCCATGTAAAGATATATGAATAATACAATTTACATAGTATGATGTACGCACTCCAATTCAAAAGAAGTTAGTCCTGGACAGAGAAGAATGCAGTGACGGAGTATGTAGATGGAATATGTAGACAGTACCGTAGCGGGTAGATTAGGAACGACACTGTTATAGTGAAAAATTCACTTAACATCTGCCTTCCTTGTTTCCTTTGATAATACACCTTTATTAAAAAGGAATGGGAGAACTGCTCGCTTTTATGTGACCATGAGCTTCCGGGGATTACCCCATCATTGCCACCTCACGGGCTCTCTCTCTTTCTCTCCTCCCTCTCCATCTCCTTACTCTGTCTCTATCTTTCTTTCCCTCCGTTTTTACCTAAATCGGTGTATTTGTGAAATTATTCCCGAAATCATTCTAAATTTTGTTCTACATCAATGTTGACCTAAAAGTCGAGAGCTGTTTTCGCATGAACGTTTTCCCCATCCTAAACGTGATATATAAGCCCTGAAGTTTAGGCGTGACGTTACCTCCACATTATTTCACTCACCATCAGTCCTAACGCCCTCACACACAGTCTGGCTATGGTCCGTTTTGCTGCAGGGTCGCCATATGGACAGCTTCACAGCCAATGTAAGACAATAATAACAACGTGGGGAAGCATCTTTTTTGAAGAACGGGGTGGGGAACTGTTGAGACGTGGCAACAGCGGAAGATCAGCTCCAAAAAAAAAAAAAAAAAAAAAAAAAAAGCCCCCCCAAACCAGCCCACTAAAGCGGCTAATTCAGAGTTCAACAAAATAGGCAATGTTTGCTAGCCCCGCCCCCTCTGTCTCGAACACACACACACACACACACACACACACATGATCACCATTATCACTGTTACTCATCACTGTTACTTTTTTTGTAAGCAATAATTGCCTTCATATAGTTGTGAAAATTTGACATTGAGTTGTTGGAGTAAGTTATCATGGCATCGGAGTGCCTTGTAATTTGTTGATCTGTCAATTGGTTGCTGAAAGAGCTTTCATATTCTATATGAAGCCATATTCTATTGGAACAGTGAGCCGTGGCCGTATACACTCATATAGTGACCTAACCTCTGGCCATGATTCTCATCTCGACACCTTTCCATCACAGTAGCACCAACCACAAAAGCCAAACTGATTCCAGAGTTATAGTCAATATTGGTCTATATGAGCGGGTATTTAGGAGTGAGTCTCGCTTGATGGACATATTGGTGACGCAGGCTGTCTGTCCAAACACCAAGGTGCTAAGAGGTTAATAACAGTGCTAGAAGGAACGATGGATGCACTTCAGCTGACTTTACTCACCTTAGGGATTCATCAACACAGCTCACCTGGCTTCCCAAAGGACACAACATGCCTTACCCACACTATAATCGCCATCATCAGGCATCACACGACACCTTAACATTTTTATTTTTTTCATCTTACTCGATGGCACTCGAAAGTACTCGTACAAGTATCCAGTACTTGAAGTTCGAGTCAAGTAGTCGAAACTGCACCCTCCATTGATGATGTCAAAGAGGCAGTGGTGAAGTTGGAAAGGCAGCTGGCTTCTACAACATCAGTGCGGAGCTGCTCAAAGCTAGGGTTGAAGCCATGATGCATGGGTTATATGCTGTCTTGACTGCTGTATAGCATTCAGGTACCATTCCTCAAGACTGGAAAAAGGGGTCTATCATCCCTATCTGGAAGGGAAAAGGGGATTGTCAAGACTGCAACAACTATCGTGGAATAACACTGCTCAGCGTACCAGGAAAGTACTTGCCATTCACGCCCGGTAAGTAAAAAAACTGATCGGATCCTAGCGCTTTGCGTAGTAGTGGATCGCCGAGGTGAGTTTTGAGAAGGATTACTCAGCCTATGTCGATCTCAAGAAGGCGTTTGATTCATTACATCGAGACACTCTGGGATCTTGCGGGTCTCCGTGGGACTCCTTCAAGGATTAATGGTCTATTAAGTGGCCTGTACTCTTGGACTGTGAGTGCTGTGAAGTATGAATATGGGTGTGAGGCTTGCTCCATCACTTTTCAACACCTGCATGGACTGGGTACTAGGCAGAGTTGTGGAACAAAGATTTTAGATCTTGGTTTTGCTGATGTTGCAGCAATCTTTGTTGAGTCACTGGAGGTTCTGACAATGGCTCTAGACGCACTGAGGAGGCGAAGTACTAAGTATTCTACTTAAGGTTTCCTGGCCTAAGGTTCAGGTGTTTGGAAGCTTACAGAATGAAACAGTACAATCTGTCCATGCATGTGGCGAGGACATTGAGATCTTGAAAAACTTCAGGTACCTTAGTAGTGTAGTGCATACCAATGGTGGGTCGAACCAGGAAGTCGTACGGCGGATGGCCCTGGACAACGGCGTTATGAACTCGCTCAACACGAGTATTTGGCGTTGTCAATACCTGTGCAGACAGACGAATATTCGGATCTTCATGTAGTTGGTGATCCCTTTCTTACTCTATGGTTGAGACATGGACATTGAACACCGGCTTGAAAAGGCGAATTGATGTCTTTGGTACTAGATGCCCTCGCAGGATCATGGGATACCGCTGGTATGAATTTGTGTCAAAGCAGCGATTGTTCCGTGAGACTGATCCGAGGCCTATTGCCAACATACAGTAGTATGTCAACACTAACTTCGGCTATATGGGGACGTGGCACGCTACCCAGAATCCAATCCTGCTTATCGGGTTGTTTCCGAAAGAGATAATCTAGCATGAAGGAGGCCAAGGGGATGCCCACAAAACTCACGGTTGTGGGAAGTTGATGCCTCCTACTGAGAGTTACTCGGTACGGGAAGGGAGCCTGCGTGGAGACTCGCGAGGCGTGACGACCAGGAGTGGCGTCCCAGGATAGGCGAGGCAATTTGGCTCCCGGCTTATGCCCCCCATGATTGATTGATTGACGTTCGAGTACTCCAAATTTTGAACACAAGTACGAGTACGAAGTATGTTATATTGTATACTATGGGAGGAGGCAGTAGACACCTGTCGCAATGTTAATTACTCCCAGGGAGGTTTAATGGCACTGGATCAGGGGGTGCTGTGAGCTTATCATGAAAACCTGTTGTGACCTCACTGAACGTTTCCCTTTGTGTCTCCTCCACACAAAACTACATGCACCTAATTACACACACACATCCTTTATTCAAAATTTTAACAAATAGTATGGCGACTCCTACACCAGCCTTGGAGTCTCCTGGGGAGGGGACCATGAATGTCCCCCAGGTCGGACTGCTCTTATGGTATCGACCCTAAGTGTCCTGATACCCCCCTCACCTATCAACTTCTGCAACATTCGCGATCTTCGATCTAATTTTTAATCTGTAGAACACCACCTCTCCTCTACGAAACCTCATCTTTTTTTCCTCACTGTCTGAGGCAACTGACAGTAACCCCTTTTCTGTTCCCTCCTACTTTATCTATCCTCATTTTCGTTCCAAAGCTGGATGTTGCGTCTATGTCCGTAACGACTTAACTTGCTCTCGTGCCCACGCTCTTGAATCTTCTGAGCTTTGCCACCATCTGGCTTCGACTTCAGAGTCACTATCTAACTAAATTTTACTGTGCTGTATGTCTCTCTCCTAACTCCTCTGACTATAGAAAATTCCTTGACTACCTAACTTCTAAAATGGGTTCCTCCGATCACAATCTCATATCTGTATCTTGGCCTATCTCTCCAGTCCCTCCTCAGGATCCTCCAAAGCAAAGGTGCCTTTGGCGTTTTGCCTCTGCTAGTTTGGGAGACCTGAGGAGGTATTATGCTGCAATGCTTGGAATGATTACTGCTTCCGTGTCAGAGACCCATCCCTGTGTGCTGAGCGCATAACAGAGGTGATAGTGTCTTTTAGCATGGAGGCGTACATTCTTATTCTTTCTCTTGACCTAAACCTCCCAAACCATGGTTTAACACAGCTTGCTCTCGTGCTATCCATGAAAGAGAGGTGGCCCACAAAAGGTACTTGATCCTTCCATCACCTGAGTCTCATGCGCTTTATATTTCTGCCCGGAATCATGCTAAGTCTGTTCTTCAACTAGCCAAAAACTCCTTCATCCATAGAAAGTGTCAAAATCTTTCCAGATCTAACTCCCCTTGAGACTTCTGGCATCTAGCCAAAAACATCTCCAATAACTTTACTTCTTCATCTTTCCCTCCTTTAGTTCAACCTGATGGCACCAATGCCATCTCATCTACTCGTCTCTCTAAAGCTGAACTCTTCGCTGAAACCTTTGCTAACAACGCTACCTTGGATGATTCTGGGCTTGTTCATCCCTCTCCTTCCCCCTCTGACTACGTTAGGCTACCTATTAAAATCCTTCGTGACGATGTTTTCCATGTCCTCGCTGGCCTAAACCCTCCGAAGGCTTATGGACCTGATGGGGTCCCTCCTATTGTTCTCCGAAACTGTGCCTCCGTGCTTGCACCTTGTCTCAGTCAAACTCTTTCAATTCTGTCTATCTACATATACCCTTGTTTCTTGCTGGAAGTTTGTCTTCATTCAGCCTGTTCCTAAAGAGGGTGACCGTTCTAATCCTTCAAACTACCGTCCTATTGAGTAGTAGTAAGACAAATGAGTGCAAAGATGGTAAGGCAAAACTTGGGCTGGATCAGGGATACTCTTTACTCTAACGTTTCGACAGAATGTCTTCCCTAGAGAGTGAGTGACAGACATGGAGAGAACAGCTGTTTATATTCACTCGTTGTGGATCACCTGTTCGGGCGTCTGCCAGGGGAGCGCGCTGATTGGTCCATTAGCGTGAGTTTGGCTGCCGAACGAAATAGACTTATAAAGCCCTCTCTATGGTTGGTGACAAGGGAGGTAGAAATGTATGCAGCCTCCACCAGCTTTCTCTTCCTTTTCTCCATTTTTGTATGCAGCATGTAACACGAGGGAATTGGTGGTTCTGTAGGTCGCTTCTATGCTCCTTTAATCTTCTTTCCATCCCCCGAGCCGTTTCACCATAGTACACGGCAGAATAGCCGCCACAAGGGATGGAGTACACCACACTTTCTCGCCTCGTGTCATCACTCGTCTTTGCACGCACTAAGTCTTGTAGCATCTGCCCAGAGACATACGCTATGCGCATGCCTGCATCGGACAAAAACATCGTGACGGCTTCTACCTCTCTCGCGTATGGTATGACTAAAAACTCCCCACTCATTGTTTCTCTTTCTTCATCGCTCTTCTTGAGGATGCCCATTGCCTTATTTCTTAGCTTTTTCAGAAATCCTAAAGGATAGGACAGGCTCTGAAAAGCCTGCGTCACGTACGTTACTTCGTCGTTTAGAAACTCTTAGTCGCATACTCTAAGCGCCCTTAGGTAGAAGCCAATCACCACTCCGGACTTGGTCCTGTCACTGTGCCCCGACAAGTAATGAATAAAGTCGTCCTTGTTAGTGGGCTTCCTGTGCACGGAGAATTTTGCATTGTTCCCGACTCGGTATACCATAGTGTGAAGGAAAGGAAGCACATTTTCTATTTCTTGCTCCACGGTGAACTGTATGCATTCGTCCACTGCATTTAACATCCTGAGCTTATTTTCAACATTTACGTTTTCAGGCATTATGACCAGCACATAGTACACGTAGTGAAACCAATTGACAGCTCTCCCCATGATCCGAATGTATCTATCCTTTTCCAGCATCTCCATGTAGAGAGAAGCCATCACTGCACTAAGGAGAGAGCCCATGGCCAAACCACGGTGCTGTGTGTATTCTTGATCATCGAACACAAACGCACTGAAATTTACACATAAATCCACCAGCTGCACATAGTCCGCGTTTCTTATACACAAATCACTTTCACTAAAACTTTCCACTGCCTTTCTCACTGCGTTCATAGCTCCTTCCACAGGGACGTTCGTGAAGAGGGACTTCACGTCAAAACTTGCCATCTTCTCTTCAAAGTTAATAAGCTTCAGCCGATGGATAAGGTCGCTCGAGTTTCTTAAGTGCGAGTCACTTATCGTGCCCAAAGCTGCAGATAGAGGCTTGGCTACTATGATGGCAAGTCTGTGTGGCGCACTGCCAATCCCTGAATTGATGGGTCTCATTGGTACACCAGGTTTATGCACCTTTGGTAGTCCTCCCATCCTGGTGGTCTGGGTGCCTCCTCCAGTCGGACTACTGGAGCAAGCACCTAAACCACCCAGACCCACCAAGCAGAGAGGACTTTGTAAGCCTATCTCGTTCGGCAGCCAAACTCATGCTAATGGACCAATGAGCGCGCTCCCCTGTCAGTCGTCCGCACAGGTGATCCACAACGAGTGAATATAAGCAGCTGTTCTCTCCACGTCTATCACTCACTCTCTGAAGAAGAAAATTTGTCGAAACGTTAGAGTAAAGAGTATCCCTGACCCAGCCCACGTTTATCTCTACCATCTTTATACCGTCCTATTCCTTCAATCTCTTGCTTATCTAAAGTTTTTGAATATATTCTCAACAAGAAGATTCTTAAATATCTATCACTTCACAATCTTCTATCTGATCGCCAGTATGGCTTCCGTCAAGGCCGCTCTACTGGTGATCTGGCTTTCCTTACTGAGTCTTGGTCATCCTCTTTTAGAGATTTTGGTGAAACTTTTGCTGTAGCCCTAGACATATCAAAAGCTTATGATAGAGTCTAGCACAAAGCTTTAATTTCCAAACTACCCTCCTACGGCTTCTATCCTCTCTACAAGTTCATCTCAAGTTTCCTTTCTGATCGTTCTATTGGAGCTGTGGTAGATGGTCACTGTTCTTCCCCTAAATCTATTAACAATGGTGTTCCTCAAGGTTCTGTTCTATCACCCACTCTCTTCCTATTATTCATCATTGATCTTCTAAACCAAACTACTTGCCCTATCCACTCCTATGCTGATGATACCACGATGCACTTTTCTACTTTTTTCCATAGACGGCAAACCATTCAGGAAGTACATAGCTCACGCAGGGAAGCCTCAGAACGCCTAACTGATTGGGGCTAAGCTAAGCAAACTTAGTGTTGTTCAATGCCTCAAAAACTCAATTCCTCCACCTATCAACTCGACACAACCTTCCAAATAACTATCCCCTCTTCTTCAATGACACTCAACTGTCCCCTTCTCCTACACTAAACATTCTTGATCTATCCTTTACTTGTAATCTAAACTGGAAGCTTCACATCTCTCTAGCTAAAACAGCTTCTATGAAGTTAGGTGTTCTGAGCCGTCTCCGCCAGTTTTTCTCACCTCCCCAACTGCTAACTCTATACAGGGGCCTCATCTGCCCATGTATGGAGTATGCTTCACATGTTTGGGGAGGCTCTACTCATACAGCTCTATTGAATAGCGTGGAATCAAAAGCTTTTCGTCTTATTAACTTCTCTTTTCTGACTGACTGTCTTCAGCCTGTTTCTCATCGCCGCAATGTTGCCTCTCCTGCTCTCTTTTACCGCTATTTTTATGCTAACTGCTACTCTGATCTTGCTAACTGCGTGCCTCCCCTGCTCCCGCGGCCTTGCTGCACAAGATTTGCTTCTTCCTCTCATCCCTATTCTGTCCACCTCTCTAATGCAAGTGTTAACCAGTATTCTCAGTCTTTCATCCCTTTTCTGGTAAACTCTGGAACTCTCTCCCTGCTTTTGTATTTCCATCTGCCTATGACTTGAACTGTTTCAAGAGTGAGGTATCAAGACACTTATCCCATTCTTTTGGCCATTGATTTACAACTTTCCCAGGGACCGGCACCTCAGTGGGCTTTTATTGTCTGATTTTTGTTGTCCCTTCTGCATAAAAAAAAAAAAAAACTTGAGTACAAGTATGATTACTTGAACCTGCGAGCAGTTTTTGTTTGTATGTAATTATTTATAATGCTCCCAAGAAGACTTTTGCTTTATCCTCATATTGTATATCCTCTTATTATTACTGTATGTATCTATTGTATGTTATCTTGTGATTCGTGTGTGTATTATAATATTCATATAACTGCGTAACATTCTAGAAGGTTCGATGGTTGTACTTGAACCCAAGTCTGTCCAGGACTGACTGGCGAATCGAGATATTAGCAAGGTCGCACTCCCGCTTTCATATCCCACGTTTAGGATGGCGGAAACTTTTGTAAAAAAAAAAAAAAAAAAAAAAAAAAAAAAAAAAAAAAAAAAAAAAAAAAAAAAAAAAAAAAAAAAACATTGAGTTTTTAGGTTAACTGTGTTGTCGAACAAAATTTAAAATGATTTCGCATATGAATTTATATAACAGAAGAGAGACACAAAACAAAAGAGACAGGATTAGGAGATGGAGTGGAATTGGAGAAAGACTGCAAGCACAGTGATTGATTTGGAGAGGTGGCAAAGGTAAGAATCCCCACAAAGCCCACAGCCACACCAAATTGAACAATTCAGTGATGATGATGATGATGATGATGATGTGAGATAGATAGATAGACAGAGAGAGAGAGAGAGAGAGAGAGAGAGAGAGAGAGAGAGAGAGAGAGAGAGAGAGAGAGAGAGAAATGGTTTTGTTCTTTCCAGACGGTCTAAGTGTCCTCCCCAATATTTGGGTCGGTGGCTCTGATGAGGAAGTGGAGGGCGTGTGGCGATGGATTGATGGGGATCTCATGCCTGAAGGAGCACCATTTTGGGGATCAGTTGGTTTGTAAGTCAATAAGGATTGTTGCTATTTATCACTGTTGTAGTGTGCCTGGACTTCTTTGACATCTATCTGTGTACTGTGTATAGTACAGTGGGCATGACACTCCCCTTCTACCTGGAGCAAAGCCAATAATAATGTGTGTGTGTGTGTGTGTGTGTGTGTGTGTGTGTGTGTGTGTGTGTGTGTGTGTGTGTGTGTGTCTCGTCTTGGCCACACAGTGTGTGAAGGCCAGCTTATATGTAAGTTGAATCCTACGACCACTACTACTACTACTACTACTACTACTACTACTACTACTACTACTACTACTGCTGCTACTGCTACTACTGCTGCTACTGCTACCACTACTGCTACTACTGCTACTATTACTACTGCTACTACTGCTACTGCTGCTACTGCTACTATTACTACCGCTACTACTGCTACTGCTACTACTACTACTACTACTACTACTACTACTACTACTACTACTACTACTACTACTACTGTTACTGCTACTACTACTGTTACTGCTACTACTACTGCTACTGCTATTGCTACTGCTACTGCTACTACTGCTACTGCTAGTACTACTGCTACTACTGCTACTGCTACTACTACTACTACTACTACTACTACTACTACTACTACCACCCCCACCACCACCTATTATTATTATTATTATTATTATTATTATTATTATTATTATTATTATTGTTGTTATTATTATTATTATTATTGTTGTTGTTGTTGTTGTTAACGGTATCAGCTGCTTTCTGAATTACTAGGTATCGAGGAGAATATTAACTCAGAATCAAGAACTGAGTGAGTGACACAGTGTCGCTTCTTCATTCGAATTTTCTTTAGAAACGGTTATTGTTTCTAATTGACACAAAAGCTTGACTTTTAAATTATGTATATGAAAGAAGGAACATTTTAATGGGTTGTTTCATGTGGCGTTTTTTTATTGTATTTTATTTGATTTTATTAATTTTTATCATGATAAGTAAGAGAGTTGTGCTGACGGGAAAGCGATTACATGTTTCAAGAAAACGAGGCTTGATGTTGTGGGAGTGTCACCACTAGGCTAACGCGCACCCGACGAGGATGTCTCCAGGTTATTCTGGATATATTTGAGGCAAGTTGCTCTAAGCTTTGCTTCTTCAAAAAGGCATATTCTTCTGGTACCTCTGGAGATATATCTCTTGTCAAAACACTCTTCTTTTTCATGCTGGATGGAGATGGTAAGGGTGACACCTCACTACCACTAGCATGATGTGACTCCTGAAATTTCTGGATTCTTCTTACAATCTCTTGCCTTCTCAAGGTTCAATTGATTCTCCTACATTCCCTTTATTGCTCCACCCACTTTCAGAAGTGAGCATGGTGTGAAAAGTGGCAAAACTAAAAAAAAAAAAAAAAAAAGAAAAGAAAAGAAAAAAAGTGAGGGATGAAGGACCACAGAAAGCAACACACCAACCTCTGTGGAAAGCCCGCAGACTCCCGAGCACACCGCAGATTTCTGCACGGACTCGTAGTGGGTTGCCATGCTCGCAAAAAAAAAAAAAAAAAAAAAAAAAAAAAAAAAAAAAAAAAAAAAAAAAAAAAAAAAAAAAACTGTAAAAAAGAAAGAAAGAAAGAAAGAAAGAAAAGAAGAAGATGAAGAAGAAGAAGAAGAAGAGGAATCAAATAAAATAGAGAAAAAAAATCGAAGAGAAACGGCGATTTTTCATAGGTCACCGCGGGTATTTAAATCACACGCTGAGCGCATGCATTTAAATTTCTTTAAGACCCATAACACTTCCAAGGTATTGCCAGTGTTCCTGAATAATGTAAACCAAAGAAGCCAGAACACTACATTTACTTGAAAATTCACCAAAAAAATCTACTATGGTCCTTTACACACACACACACACACACACACCGCGTAATGTAGTGGTCGGCACGCTTGGCTCACAACCGAGAGGGCCCGGGTTCGAGTCCCAGGCGCAGCGAGTCAAATAGGCAAGCCTGTTTGTGTATATAGCCCCTGTTCACCCACACAGCAGCAGCAAGTAGGTACGGGATGTAACTCGAAGGGTTATGGCTTCCCTTTCTGGGTGTGTAATGTGTGATGTGGTTTCAATCCTACCCGAAGATCGGTCTATGAGCTCTGAGCTCGCTCCGTAGGGTAAAGGGTGGCTGGGTAACCAGTAGGCGACCGCGACAGTGAATGGGCTATTTATGAACCTCAGCCACCAGATGGCGCTTCAAGTTAAGCGATAACCTAGTCAAAAATGACTTCATCATTACCGTGATTTACCTACGGTTATAAAAGCATTTACGTGTCAAAGTAGTTTCATGCACGAGTTGGGTAATGGAAAAGCTTCGCAAGAAAAATATAGCATAAGAGAGAGCATTTTTCTGAGATGTGAAGCCAAAGTTGAGAAACTGGCACTCTCACCTTACATTTTTGGCGTTTATAAACAATAAAAATGCAAGATCAGCACTTCCAGGCCTCTCTAGATATTTGATTCACATTACAGTATGGAAAATAAATATAGGCTATAAGTGTCAACTTCTGTTTCGGCGGATATTTAATGTTAATAATATTGAATAGTTCAACAGCGGATACCCGAGCTCAGAGACCGTCAGTCATCTGAGATCAGATATGACTCATATTTGTTTTGATTTCATCCGAGGAGGACCTCATCACGGCGCTGTCTGCTGTCATTCCCACAGACCATCGATCACTTCATGCTTCAGTATCCCCGTTTCCACACACCCCGTGTGGTCCTGCGTTCCCAGCGCCCTCCCGCGTCCTCCCGCCCTCCAGCTTGAAACAGGTCAACTTGCACCACACACCTTGCTGCTGCTGCTGGTCTTGGAATAGGGACGGTCTCCTGAATCTTAAGTGGCAAGATTTGCCTCACTTTGATATTCGTCAAAATAGAGACTGATACACTCCAAACGAGTACTTTTCTAGCTGAATAGTGCACACTGATTATGCTAAGCGGGTGAACAACACAATATTAGTTTAATCTTATTCATAATCGGAAGAACAATGTTAAACATTCTGGCCCTGGTTTCAAGATACATCACGGTAAACGATTTCCAGTGTAATGCTATTATATTATTTCTCTTGAACTTCACTTGTACATAATGATACGATGCCACACAGCTGCTTGGTTATGTACAGAAAAATCGCGATAGTTAATACCTTGCTTGGCTCAGCTGTCTCTTAACCGGCCAGTGACATCTGGTGGCCGCTGATTTCATAAATAGCCCATTACACACACACTGCGTAGTGTAGTGGTTAGCACGCTCGGTGTCCTGGGTTTGCCTCCCGGGCCCGGCGAGGCAAATGCGCAAGCCTCTTTATGTGTATCTAGCTCGTGTTAACCTAGCAGCAAGTAGGTACGGACTGTAACTCGAAGGTATGTGGCCTCGCAGTCCCCGTGTGTAGTGTGTGATGTGGTTTCAGCCCGACCCGAAGATCGGTCTATGAGCTCCTAGCTCGCTCCGTAGGGAAAGGGTGGCTGGGTGACCAACAGGCGAATGTGGTGAATAATACACACAGACACACACACACACACACACACACACACACACACACACACACACAGACACACACACATATGATTAAATCGTAATTTCAATTTTCAGAAACACAGGTGAGCCACGAGGAGGTCGCGGAGAGAACTGTGCCATTCTCTACAAGTCAAACAACTTTTACTTGCATGACGTCACGTGTGGTCATAAGGGAGCACCATTTTGTGAGAAGAAATGAAAATTTTAATCATATGTATTATCTCCACAGTAATAATGGCTTAGCTTTATTCTGTATGTGATGAAGATGTCAGAAATCTTCAATTTTTTTTAGATATTTTATGTATTTCTCTCATAAGTGAAAATGTGCATTATAATTGCAATACCTTTAGTGTATGAGTTAAATAAAAATATGATAATTACGTTTTCATTTGTGAAATATTGTGTGTTTCGGGAGCTTATATGTACGTATATATATATATATATATATATATATATATATATATATATATATATATATATATATATATATATATATATATATATATATATATATATATATATATATATATATATATATATATATATATATATATATATATATATATATATATATATATATATATCCCAGCGAGGTCTAATATTCTAGTTCAGGAGGGGCTATGAACTTATCATTTTGGTTATCTGTGTTATCCCTGGAAGTTTCCCTTTCTGTATCACAACTCAAGAGGGCAGTCACAGCCCTCTATACATAATTTTCCACCATACGCAATGACATACACTTACTACACACACGCACGCACACACACACACACACACACACACACACACACACACACAAAGGCTCCCAGGTCAGACTGTTGTACTGATATGAAAGCTAATTGTCTTGATATCCGCATCAGCTTTCTCTACGAACATTAACTTCTGCATAATTCTAAACGTTAGATCTAATTGTCAATATGTAGAACACTACCTCTCCTTTACTAAACCTCATCTTTTCCTCACTGAAACACAGGTGTCTGAGGGAACTGACAGTGGCTTCTTTTCTCTTCCTACTTTCTCTATCCTCATTTTCATTCCAAAGCTGGATGTTACGTCTATGTGCGCAACAACTTGACTTACTCTCGTGCACACACTCTTGTACCTTTCGAGCTTTTAAGCATCTGACTACGACTTCAGAGTCACTTAAGGGAAGGTCGGATGTTGTTATAGGTGATTTCGATTTCAAAATTAATTTATTTCTTTGAAGATTCTATGGCAATTTCCCCTTTCATGTAGAAGGTATTTCACCTAGGTTATGTTATCATTCCATGGATTTTATTATTTTAGTGAAAAAAAAAAATATATATATATATAAACTAGTAATTAAAAAAAAATCATTGTGCCAAAAATATTGGCACAATGATTTTTTTTTTTTAATTACTGCTTTAAGTAAAAATTAAAGATTATAAGTACATCAATAGTTTTTACAAGCGAAATCTCCCTTATTGATTCAATTTTTTTTATAATGATTTTTTATTTTTAGTTGAGTGGAGTTTTGTTAAAATAATGGGTAAAATAAACAATTTTTTTTTTTATGACACATTAGAGTTTATTCATCTTGTAAAACAAAACATACTCCTTTAGATCTATAATACAAAGCAAACTGGGAATAAATTGGTTGAAAACTAATGGAGATATGGCAAAAACAAGATAAAAAACAAGAACTTTTCAGGAGAGGACATTTAAACCCTACGCGCGTAGGCGGCCATTTAAAATCCTCCAGCAGCGTAGTCCACCTTATCATTTCTCTCATATGCTATTTTCTTCTTCTCCAAGATCGACTCCCGTTTTTTGTCTTTGGTTTTATGGGCCTTCTCCTGTATTTTTGTTTTTTCAACATTAATGTTTACCTGTTTGGGGTTGCCAAATGCCGCTATTATTTTATCTTTTTTACTATAAAAAAATACTTATAAACGGAATATGACCATAATACTTTGTGTGAATGTTGCCATCACTGAAACCAGATTTTAGGCACCTTTTCCCAAATTGCGATAAGTTCCACAAAATATCGTGTGTTTTGAGCTCCCACCTCCAATCAATCAATCATGGGGGGCATACGCCAGGGGGCGCGTTGCCTCGCCTACCCTACGGCGCCACTCCTGGCGGCCACGCCTCGCGAGTCTCCATGCAGGCTCCCTTCCTATACCGAGTAACTCCCAGCAGGAGGCATCGACTTGCCGCAGCCAAGAGTTCTGTGGGCGTCCCCTAGGCCTCCTCCAGGTTGGGTTGTCCCTTACGGAAACAACCCGACAAGCAGGGTCGGCTTCCGGGTATCGCGCCACATGCCCATATAGCCGCAGTTGGCGCTGACGGACTATGCTAGTAATAGGCCTCGAATCGGTCTCGTGGAACAATCGCTGATTTGACACAAAGTCATACCAGCGGTATCCCATGATCCTGCGAAGGCATCTAGTACCAAAGACATCAATTCGCCTCTTCAGGTCGGTGTTCAGCGTCCATGTCTCACATCCATAGAGTAAGACAGGGATCACCAGCGACTTGAAGATCCGAATCTTTGTCCGTCTGCATAGGTATCGACAACGCCAAATACTCGTGTTGAGCGAATCCATAACGCCGTGGGCCAGGCCAATCCGCCGTGTGACTTCTTGGCTCGACCCACCATCGTTATGTACTACACTACCAAGGTATGTGAAACTTTTCAAGATCTCAATGTCCTCGCCACACGCATGGACAGACTGTACTGTTTCATCCAGCACGCCTCCAAACACCTGAACCTTGGTCGTGGCCCAGGAAACCTTAAGTCCCAAGGGCTTCACCTCCTCGTGCAGTGCCTCTAGAGCCATTACCAGAACCTCCAGTGACTCAGCGAAGATTGCTGCATCATCAGCAAAAACAAGATCTGTAATCTTGGTGTTGCCGACAGATACTCCGCAATGACTTTGTTCCACAACTCTGCCTAGTACCCAATCCATGCATGTGTTGAAAAGTGATGGAGCAAGCACACAGCCCTGCCTCACACCTGTATTCACAGGGAAGAAGCTGGACTCGCCTCCTCCACACTTCACAGCACTTACAGTCCCGGAGTACAGGCCAGTTAATAGACCAATAATCCTTGCAGGAATCCCACGGAGACGCAGAAGATCCCAGAGTGTCTCTCGATGCACTGAGTCAAACGCCTTCTTGAGATCGACATAGGCTGCAAGCATTCCCTGTCGAAACTCACGTCGGCGCTCCACCAGTACGCGAAGCGCTAGGATACGGTCAGTTGTTGACTTACCGGGCGTGAACCCTGACTGTTCAGGTCTCTGATACTTCAGCAGGTGAGTGCGGATCCGTGTCAGCAGCAAATGGGCAAGCACCTTGCCTGGCACGCTGAGCAGCGTTATTCCACGGTAGTTGCTGCAGTCTTGACGGTCCCCTTTCCCCTTCCAGATAGGGACGACCAACCCCTTCTTCCAGTCAGGGGGAATGGTACCTGAATGCCATACAGCAGTCAAGACAGCATGCAACCCACGGATCATGGCTTCACCCCCAGCTTTGAGCAGCTCCGCACTGATGTTGCAGATGCCAGCTGCCTTTCCACCCCTCAACTTTGCCACAGCCTCCTTGACATCGCCAATGGAGGGTGCAGTTTCGTCAATGGGTGGATCAGCATCCAGCGTCTGCAACCCTGCAGTCCGGAGCTGTCCGCTTGGAGGATCCACCGTGAACAGCTGCCCTTAAACAAATTTTTTCTAACCTGTCTGCCTCTTACCTAATTCCTCTGACTATATGAAATTCTTTGAATATTTAGCTGCGTAAGTGGAGCTTTGGCTTTTCTCTTCCTTCACTTAGATCCTGGTGAAGTAGCCTTCAACTTTACTATTCTTCATGGCGTAGAGCAGCCGGTGCAACACCCTACCCATATTCTTGACAGTCTCGAAGATACATCCCAAATTCTTAATCTTTTCCTTACCTCTAATCCATCTGCTTATACTGCAATCCTATCTTCTTTGTTGGGCTCCTTCGATCACAATATCTGCATTTAGTCTTCTTTCTCTTGTTCCCCCTCAGGATCCTCCAAAGCAGAAGTTCCTCTGGGATTGTGGGGAACCTGAAGAGGCATTATGCTAATTTTCTTTGGAATGACTACTGGTTCCGTGTCAGAGACCGATCTCTGTGTGCTGAACATATAATAGAGGTGATAGTGTTTGGCATGGAGAGGTACATTCCTCCTCTTTCTCTCAACCTAAACCATAAAAACAATGGTTTAACACAGCCTGTTCTGTTGCTATAGAAGAATGATTGAGTGAGTGTTTCGAAGTAGGCGAAAAAGGTAAAAATAACTAAAACAAATCAAATAAAAACATTAACAGGTATAAAGAGTAAAATTAAGCAAGGACTGATAAAAATCTATAGTAGAGAGAGGAGGCCAGCCTCCTTCAAAAGACTAACACGTCATAATCTGGGGAAGGACACGCAGGCCCAAGCACCTTACAAAGACTATATACCCCATCCACACCTCGACATTCAAAAAGGAAGCGTGGCTGGAGTTTTACGAAAAATGTGAGGGGGGTGTCAAGTGTCTTGACACCCCCCTCACATTTTTCTCCATTAACTTCTGCAACATTCGCGGTCTTTGATCTAATTTTCAATCTGTAGAACACCACCTCTCCTCCACTAAACCTCAACTTCTTTTCCCACTGAAACACAGGTGTCTGAGGCAACTGACAGTAGCCCCTTTTCTGTCCCTTCCTATTTTCTCTATCCTCATTTTCGTTCCAAAGCTGGATGTTGCGTCTATGTCCACAACGACTTAACTTGCTCTCGTGCCCACGCTCTTGAATCTTCTGAGTTTTCCACCATCTGGCTTCGACTTAAGAGTCACTCTCTAACTAAATTTTTCTGTGCTGTATATCTCTCACCTAACTCCTCTGACTATAAAAAATTCTTTGACTACCTAACTTCTAAAGTGGAGCACATTCTGACTCTTTCCTTTTGCGGAGATCTCCATTCTTGGAGACTTCAATGTTCACCACTAGCTTTGGCTTTCTTCTCCTTTCACTGACCATTCTGGTGAACTTGCCTATAACTTTGCTATCCTTCATGACCTAGAGCAACTAGTGCAACACCCTACTCGTATTCCTGACTGTCTTGGAGATACGTCCAACATTCTTGACCTTTTCCTAATCTCTAATCCTTCTGCTTATGCTGCCACCCTTTCTTCTCCGTTGGGTTCCTCCGATCACAATCTCATATCTGTATATTGTTCTATCTCTCCAATTCCTCCACAGGATCCTCCAAAGCGGAGGTGCTTTTGGTGTTTTGCCTCTGCTAGTTTGGGAGACCTGAGGAGGTATTATGCTGATTTTCCTTGGAATGATTAATGTTTCCGTGATGGAGACCCGTCTCTGTGTGCTGAGCGCACTGAGCGCATAACAGAGGTGATAGTGTCTGGCACGGAAGCGTACATTCCTCACTCTTTTTCTCGACCTAAACCTTCCAAATCCTGGTTTAACACAGCTTGCTCTCGTGCTATCCGTGATAGGGAGGTGGCCCACAAAAGGTACTTGAGCCTTCCATCACCTGAGTCTCACGCGCTTTATATTTCTGCCCGAAATCATGCCAAGTCTGTTCTTCAACTTGCCAAAAACTCCTTCATCCACAGAAAGTGTCAAAATCTTTCCAGATCTAACTCACCTTGAGGCTTCGGGCATCTAGCCAAAAACATCTCCAACAACTTTACTTTTTCATCTTTCCCTCCTTGGCACCAATGCCATCTCATCTATCTCTAAAGCTGAACTCTTCGCTCAAGCCTTTGCTAATAACTCTACCGTGGACGATTCCGAACTTGTTCCTCCCTCTTTTCTCCCCTCTGACTACTTCATGCTACCTATTAAAATCCTTCGTGATGATGTTTTCCATGCCCTCGCTGGCCTAAACCCTCGGAAGGCTTATGGACCTGATGGGGTCCCTCATATTGTTCTCCGAAACTGTGCCTCCGTGCTTGCCCCTTGCCTAGTCAAACTCTTTCAACTCTGTCTATCTACATTTACCTTTCCTTCTTGCTGGAAGTTTGCCTACAAACAGCCTGTTCCTAAAAAGGGTGACCGTTCTAATCCTCCAAACTACCGTCCTATTGCTTTAATCTTCTGCTTATTTAAAGTTTTTGAATATATTCTCAACAAGAAGATTCTTAAACATCTATCACTTCACAATCTTCTATCTGATCGCCAGTATGGCTTCCGTCAAGACCGCTCTACTGGTGATCTTCTGGGTTTCCTGACTAAGTCTTGGTCATCCTCTTTTAGAGATTTTGGTGAAACTTTTGCTGTAGCCCTAGACATATCAAAAGCTTTTGATAGAGTCTGGCACAAAGCTTTAATTTCCAAACTACTCTCCTATGGCTTCTATCCTTCTCTCTGCAACTTCATCTCAAGTTTCCTTTCTGATCGTTCTATTGCTGCTGTGGTAGACGGTCACTGTTATTCCCCTAAATCTTTCAACAGTGGTGTTCCTCAAGGGTTTTTCCTATCACCCACTCTCTTCCTATTATTCATCAATGATCTTCTAAACCAAACTTCTCGCCCTATCCACTCCTATGTTGATGATACCACCTTGCACTTTTCCACGTCTTTCCAAAGACGACCAACCCTTCAGAAGTACACAGCTCAGGCAGGGAAGCCTCAGAACGCCTAACTTCTGATCTCTCTAAAATTTCTAATTGGGGCAAAGTAAACTTAGTGTTGTTCAATGCCTCAGAAACTCGATTCCTCGACACAACTTTCCAAATAACTATCCCCTCTTCTTCAATGACACTCAACTGTCCCCCTTCTTCTACACTGAACATTCTCGGTCTATCCTTTACTTATAATCTAAACTAGAAGCTTCACATCTCCTCTCTAACCAAAACAGCTTCTATGAAGTCAGGTGTTCTGAGTCGTGTCCGCCAGTTTTTCTCACCTCCTCAACTACAAACTCTATACAGGTGCCTTATCCGTCCATGTATGGAGTATGCTTCACAAGTTTGGGGAGGCTCCACCTATACAGCTCTATTGAACAGGGTGGAATCAAAAGCTTTTCGTCTTATCAACTCCTCTCGTCTGACTCACTGTCTTCAGCTTCTTTCTCATCGCCGCAATGTTGCCTCTCTTGCTCTCCTTTACTGATATTTTCATGCTAACTGCTCTTCTGATCTCGCTAACTGTGTGCCTCCCCTGCTCCCGCTGCCTCGCTGCAGAAGACTTGCCTCTTCCTCTCACCCCTATTCTGTCCACCTCTCTAATGCAAGAGTAAACCAGTATTCTCAGTCTTTCATCCATTTCTCTGGTAAACTCTGGAACTCTCTCCCTGCTTCTGTATTTCTACCTGCCTATGACTTGAACTGTTTCAAGAGAGAGGTATCAAGACACTTATCCCATTCTTTTGGCTACTGAATCTGGACTTTCCAGGGACCAGCACTACAGTGGGCCTTTTTGTTTTATTTTTGTTGCCCTTGGCCGCCTCCCTTCTACACACACACACACACACAAAAAAAAAAAAAAAAAAGCAGACAGACGTATGGCGTACAAGTGTATTGGGAGACAACTGCGAGCGAACTGACGAGTCGCTGTACGTCAGACCCGAGCACAGCTTTGGGCCAGCTTCGAATCTACATTGAATACATTGTTCGAATATAACAACACATCGAGACTAGTTCAGGTTTAACAATTACTATGTAATCATACATATACTACGGTACATGTTTTGTAAATATTATTTTGGAATGAATGTCTGTGTGAAGGATTTTCGCGTGACTGAGAATATGAGAATCTCCATTCCTTCAAAGTACGTGTGTTCACGTATTGTACATTTCCCCAAGTATGAATGGTTATGTACTTTTACTCCCCTCCTTACCCCCTGACTAATGACTTTAGTTTTGAGATAGGGTCCAGGTACTCCCGAATGAATGAAGCGTGCGAGTGAGTATGATTGTGTATATAAATTTTGTATATGTAAAAAAAAAAAAAATAAATAAATAAAATAAATAAATAAAAAATAAATAAATAAAAATAAAATAAAGAAATAAATACAAAATAATGATAATAATTAAAAAATAAATAAATGAAAATAAAGATTTAAATATAGAGAAAATAAATAAACAACTAAAAATGTATGCATGCATATATTGTTATTTTTTTATTTAACCATTGCCTAATACCCAAGTCCGGGTGATGGTAAAGAAAAAAAAAGAAAAAAAAAAAAAAAAAAAAAAAAACTATTAGATAGGGTGGAATCCAAAGCTTTTCGTCTCATGAACTCCTCTCCTCTGACTGCTGACTATCTTCAGCCTCTCTTTCTTTGCCGGAATGTTGCTTCTCTTGCTGCTCCATAGGCGTACACTTTTAGACCGTACGCCTTCCGCAAAATGCCGTTGAAAACGCCTCTATCATTCCCAGTGTTCTTGTCTCGTGAGGTACAGACTACAGATGCATCACTCGTATTTGTGTCATTTTCCGTTCCATATTCTTTTAAAGCCACTACAAAAATAACAAGTAGTGTGTGCGTATGTACAGAGTTGGTCATCTTTTCATTTGACTTTCCTTGGTGGAGAGGTTTTATTGGGCAAAGTTTACTTTCTGTTACTGTTCCTGTTCCTGTTCCTACGCGTTCATGTGTGTGTGTGTGTGTGTGTGTGTGTGTGTGTGTGTGTGTGTGTGTGTGTGTGTGTGTGTGTGTGTGTGCGACATGTATTTGAACAGTGTTCCGAGTCTTTGTCTTTGCGTCTGCAGCATGGCGTGGCCACCTTAGAAAACTTAGTAGTTGAAAGAGAAGACTTCGATACGGTTTGCAAAGTTATCCATCAAATAATACCTTTAACTCCTGTGCGTAAATCACGTTCATCATTATCAGCTCCCCAAGTTGACTTTTGCTAAATGTTTTATGCTGTACCTTAGCATACTAAGTCTTATACTGTATATTTTGAAATAGCAATATAATGTGTGTTAATATGTTGGACCATTATACATCATATATATATATATATATATATATATATATATATATATTATATATATATATCTTATAGATTATATATATTATATATCATATATTATATTATACATCATATAATATAAGATAATATATATCATATATATAATATATATATATATATATATATATATATATATATATATATATATATATATATATATATATATATATATAACAGTCAATATCTAAATCCAGACAATTTGTAAAGTGACTTATTTTTCAGGAAATTTGTGAATTGCTTGATTCACTCAGTCAATTTAGAAATCAGCTAAAAATTGCAGGCAATTTATAAAATGACTAAAATTTTCATATATTTTCTTGACATATTGACTGAAATAAATCCTGGTATGGGCAAGGTCACAAATCCTCCGACTCCACCTGCCCGGCGAACGAATCCAGGTCCATTGGCTTGTGAAGCCAGCTCAGAGCTCATTATTTTATTGACATACTGTGTGTGTGTGTGTGTGTGTGTGTGTGTGTGTGTGTGTGTACGTGTGTGTGTGTGTGTGTGTGTGTGCGTGTGTGACCGGTACAGGCGTCTGGGGGCTGGACAGCTCGCCAGTGCAGTTGTGTGGTGGCCTTGTCCCTGGCATTGTCCTTCCGTGACTAAAATTTTCAAACATATCCTCAATGTGCACAAAATAAACAGGTTCCTGAGTTCTATCATTCCGTTTCTTTATCAACTTTTCAACACCACCACACTGAAGAATTTGGTAACGCCCAAGGATGTAGTACTGATGATTTGATTTCTTTTTTGCACATGCTGCTACCCTGAGTTCTTCTATCAGATTGTACTGTAGTACTCGATTTTAGTCAGTAGTAATGACCTTGAGTCCGAGCTCTTCTTCAACATCAGTTCCTCGTAAAACTGTGCTTCCTGGGAACTCACCATATCTTCTACAAATTAAGTAAACCTCACGGAAGGACAATGCCAGGGACAAGGCAACACACAATTGCACTGGCGAGCTGTCCAGCCCCCAGACGCCTGTACCGGTCACACACACACACACACACACACACACACACACACACACACACACACACACAGTATGTCAATAAAATAATGAGCTCTGAGCTGGCTTCACAAGCCAATGGACCTGGATTCGTTCGCCAGGCGGGCGGAGTCGGAAGATTTGTGACCTTGCCCATACCAGGAGTCACATACCTCAGTCAATATGTCAAGAAAACATGAAAATTTTAGTCACTTTATAAATTGCCTGCAATTTTTAGCTGATTTCTAAATTGACTGAGTGAATCAGGCAATTCACAAATTTCTTGAAAAAAATAAGTCAATTTACAAATTGTCTGGATTTAGATATTGACTGTAACATATATACTTGTCAGATTTCGTGGTCAATAAACTATCTCTCTCTCTCTCTCTCTCTCTCTCTCTCTCTCTCTCTCTCTCTCTCTCTCTCTCTCTCTCTCTCTCATACCTATCCAACTTGATAAATGAGCCCTTTATTGTAAGTTTCTTGGTTGTATGTCTTTCGTCCTAAGAATGTCGTCTACCTCTACCAGTTCCAGGTTCCAGCCAGGCTAACATGAACCACTGGAACGGAGAGATGGAGAGGTGTAGTGTAATGTAGTATAGTGTAGTGTAGTGTGAAGGCGTTATTTCTTGTTTTCTCTGGATTATTGAGCCTGAGTTTGTGTTTTGCTCCATGAACAGCTGTAATACTTAAAAGTGCTTCTGTCTCTCAGTGCGTGGCTAACACATGTATGTACACTTAACATACGTAGGTAGTTTTGGTGTATGTGATGTGGTTGTGAAGTGCTTGTGATGTTTGTGGTGGTGGTGATGGTTGTAATAATGGCAATGGTGGTGGTGGTGGTGGTGGTGGTGATTAGATTAATTGTAGAGAAAGTGGTGATGGTTTTGCTAGTTGTCATGATGATGATACTGATTACAGTGGTAACAGTGGTGGTGGTGGTGGTGGTGGTGGTATTGGCAGCGGTACAGATTCTGAAAATGATAATAAAAGCAACTTTACTGAATTGGATCCAAAAACTTGCCTTTGTCTTCATTAACAAGGAAGAAAAACTTTATTTGGAAATGCAGCTTAAAAAATATAGAAGAAATGAACTATACTAACCAAATCCCAGTGTATGGACAACGCTGGAAGTCATTCTATAGAGATTAGCAGGCAATGTGTGCAGCATAATTCAACATGTGGTAGTAATGTCATCGTAATCTGTTCACACTCCAAGGGAGATTTTAGCGATGGGGTATAATAAAACTCCCTCTCTCTCTCTCTCTCTCTCTCTCTCTCTCTCTCTCTCTCTCTCTCTCTCTCTCTCTCTTTTTTTTTTTTTTTTTTTTTTTTATTTAAACATTTACATTTGCATACTTTGCCCAAAGGTACACTGCCGTTTGCCACCTATTTCAAGGGCAACAATTCTTAAATAATATTTTCATTTACACTTATATAATATACAAATAAAAACCCTTATATCTAGGTACATATTTACACTTATAATTACTAATGTCTTAATTCTACAATTATATACATGCCACCACTGTATTGTCACTGCCCGCTTGCCAGTCGTTAACATACAAATAGGTTCAGAGGGGTGGGCTGAGCCCCTCTCCACTTGTGGGCCGCGAGTTTAGCACTCTGGGTGTTCATTTCCCGGATGTGTGGAGTAGCAGCAGTGAAGATGTTCCACATCCGAGACACTCGCCCCACAAATGTTCGTTGGTGCTGGCTGGCATGGGATCGCGGCACCTCCACTGCATCACCACTATTGAGCACCGTTCTCGTGCTCTGCGTAGTGACTCTTGGAGGCTGACGTAACCCAGCCAAGTGTGGTATTTTTTGCACCATTGCTTTGTGGAACACAACAAGTCCTGCAACGTCCCTGCGGTGCTCCAGCGAATCTAGTTGACTCTCATGTTCAGGCGGTGTCGGGGGGTCAGCAGCGTCCACCAATCGCAGGGCTCGTCGCTGAATGCAGTCAAGTTTCTTGATATGGGAGGCAGCACACGACATCCAGGAGAGTGCGGCGTACTCTAAGTAAGGCCTTATCTGGGCCTTATAGAGTAATAGCCTACCCGTCCTGGCAAGGAAGCCGGCTGTCCTTCTCAAGGCTGAGACCCTGTGGGAGGCCTTTTGGGCAATGTGTTTGATGTGGCCATCAAACCGTAGCCCTCGATCCACTTCCACTCCAAGAATCTTGACAGCTTCCTGGAGTAGTAGAGGAACGCCACCAAAGCGTATCCTTCCTTCCACTGCTGGCCTGGCAGTGGACGATCGAGAGACCACCATTGCCTGAGTCTTCTCTGGGGCGAAAGTCACCTGCCAGCGTTCACCCCACTCCTGTATCACCCTTAGCTGATGATTGACCTCATCAGCCGCACGCCCACTGTCCTGTCGAGGGTAGGTGAAGGAGAGGGTACAATCGTCTGCATAAGCAGAGACTGCTGGCAGCTACTGGAGAAGGTCGTCCACATATACATTCCACAGCACTGGCCCCAGCACAGAGCCCTGCGGAACTGAAGCTTCCACTGGGAGGGATTCAGAGGCCTGTCCATTTACAACTATCTGGAGGGTCCTTCCTTGCAGGTAATTCCCCAGTAACTGAAGGAGGTTGCCTTGGATGCCTTTTGTACGAAGATTTTCCAACAGGCCTCTGTGCCACACCCTGTCGAAGGCACCCGCTATGTCTAGGGCGACCACAACGGTGTCCAGGCCTTCGTCAAGTGCGTCTTGCCATTTTTTGATGAGGAGCATTAATAGGTCTGTGGTGGACCGTCCAGGTCTGAACCCAAACTGCTGTTCAGAGGGGAGGTAGTTGACGCGGAGGTGGTGACAAACTACATCTGTTACGACCCTTTCAAACACTTTTCCCACCACTGATAGTAAAGAAATGAGTCTATAGTTTTTTGGATTAGATCTGGAGCTCCTCTTATGCACGGGGATCACTCGAGCCTCCTTCCACACTGAAGGCCAGGTGTTCTCCGTAAACAGGCAGAGAAGACTGAGGTGAGAGGAACGAACAACTCACTGGCGCATTGTTTTAATACATGCGGGCTCACGTCATCGGGACCAGTGGCTTTTTCCGTGTCCAGCTGTTGCAGGAGACGTTTCACCTGTGGTTGTGTCACCTCCACCTCAGTGACCGTCTTCTCACTGTTGTTCTCTCACTGTTGGTCCAGACGAGGCGGAGGATGCTGGGGGGCCTCCACCTTCATTTTTTCCGCAAAGAAGGCAGCAAGCAGCTGGGCCTTCTCCTTGCTGCTAGTGGCCATGGTTCCGTCTTGCCTGGTGAGAGGAGGGATTGTGTCTTGGCGGCTGATTCCTTGTTTTTCCTTTACAAGGGACCACCAAGTTTTGTCCCCTACTCCTGGGCCACGAAGTTTTCTTCGTAGATCTTCCTCCCATTTTTTCATAGCCCATCTGCTGGTCACCACCATCCTCCTGCAGGCTGCCCGGTGCAGGTCCTTGTTGCGCCGAGTTGGACTCCTATTATAACGGAGCCACGCCGCATACTTGGCCTCAGCAGCAACCCGGCAGCGGTAGCCAAACCAGGGCTGGTCCGTGGGTCTGGTGGTGTACTTCCGGTGTGGCACGTGGCGTCTTTGGAGGGTCAAGAGGCGGGAAGTCAGGGGAAGCGCCTTGCTCTCTGCCCCACCTTGTAGCACTGTAACCCACTCCGTGTGACGCAGGTCGCAGCGCAAGGAGGCCCAGTCCGCCTTGTCCCACAGCCAGACAGTGCGGGTGGTGGCCTCGTCCCGAGCCACGCCCACATCCATCTGGGTCAAAACAGCATGGTGATCTGAGCTGCCCACAAGTCCCAGCTGGTGGCAGTGAAGAGTGTCTTCTTGGAGGTCCGATATGACAGGGTCCAATGTCCCTCCCAGGTCGTGCGTAGGGAAGGTAACGTGGTCTGTCAAGCCTTGTACTGTCAGGAGACTCTCGTAAGCGTGACGCTCTAGGTGGTGGTTAAGGTCTCCCACCACCAGGACGTGACTGCAGCTGTACTCAATCAGTAGGTCGTCCAGCTTATCAGTGAGGTACTGGAGCGAGGAAGGACCCTGCCGAGGTGGGCGATACATTGCACACAGCAGGAGGGCCGAGCGGTCAGCCAGTACAACCCTGAAGAACATGCCCTCCATGTGAGGGGGTGTGTCCACTTCGAGTAGCTGGGCTTGTACTCCTTCCTTGAAGCAGACAGCCACTCCACCACCTGCTCGTCCCTGTCGGTCCTTCCTGGCCCAGTGAGTGTAACCACGTATTTTTCCGAACGTGGACTCCACATCACTGTTGAGCCAGGTCTCTGTCACCACAACAATGTCCGTGCTGTGCCGCAGCACACAGTTGTGAGTTAGGTCCCCAACGTTCGTAGGGAGACCTATCACGTTGGCGGAAAGAACCTTTAGTTGGCGGGCACACTCTGCCCCTGAGTGTGCCATGTTGGAGGGGGGGAAGAGGGTGGAGCCCTGGTAACTTGAATGGCTTGAGGTAAGGGAGTCTGGGTAAGAGTAGTGGTGTGGAAATGGCTTTTACTGCCAACCCTGACTCTGGCTCTGACCCCAGGCTCCTTGCTGAGGGAGGAGTGGGCGGGGGTGCGACAGGTTTTGGGGCGGGCTTGGCTGAGGTGGTGCTGGAGGGAGGGGAGGGGTCGTTTGTCTTCCTTCCGCCAGTATCTGCCTCAGTAGACGCTCCTGTCGCAAGTCAGCAGCGCGAAGGTGACAGGTCACCACCGAGTGTCCACGTCGGGTACAGTAATCACACACCCTCACCTGAGCCTGACTGGGTCGTTGGGTGGTGTTCTGGTTGCTTGTGTGGCACCCGTTATCGCTAACTGTTTGCGATGGTAGGGTTCTTTTGTTTTTCCTCTTCTTCCCCTTCTTTGGTCTGGCTCTCCCACTTCCACCGTTGCCGCGGGTGGTCTGGGTAACTGGGGGAAGAAGGGGTGGTCGAGTTGAAGAGAGTGGGTCAGTACCTCGGTCCTGTCTGGTCGTGATATCTGTTCTGGTGGCGCTGGACTCCTCAACGTCACCGTGAGCAGTGGTGGTGTTGGTGTTTGCTGTAGGAGTCGTATCTGTAGAGGGGGGTGTAGTGTCCATCCCAGTGGCGACGGTAGTGGTGGGAGTGGGAGTGGCGGGGGGTGGCGGAGGATCGCGGGGGTGGACGGGATGAGCGGCCGGCCTGGCTGTGTACCTCAGCTGTCTCGGCCTACCCGAGCTCCACCACGCCTTCCAATACTCAGAACCGTGACAAACTTCCTCCCAATGTTCGTCAATGGTGTCTGAGAGGGCACTGACAGCCTGGGTGCGTGTGGTGCGTACTGACTCACGCTGTTTGGAGGCGATCAGTTTGTCAGCAAGCTTGAGTGCTGACGCAAACACCTCCCTGTTTTGTATTATCAAGTCCCCATCTTGCTGGTGTGACTTGATAATAATGTTGGATCGGAAAGCTTCCTCCGTGAGCTTCTCGACCAGGGAGATGAGTTCAGCCTTCTCCAGGTCTTCCCAGTGATTTGCTTCCTTTTCTTGCTCGTCGGGGAGGAGTGGGGAGGGAGTGGCAGGTCCCTCACTGAAGTGAGTCACTGGGTCTGGGATTCCTGCCTGGGCGGGCAGCTGCTCTGTATAGTTACACCTGTATACTGGGGTGTCTCCAAGACAACTGGTGTGACACAGGTTTTGGCAGCTGTCATCTTCACAATTAACAAAGGCTGCGTTCCTTGATGTGGCCTTGCCACACACAGCACACCAGCTTTGAGGGTGGTAGCCAGGTAAGTCCCTCCTGGCGATCAGGCGGTGTGCTGGAGCAGACATGAGGGAGGGGGAGGGAAGGGCAAGTGAGAGGTCACTTGTCGGTGTTTTCCCTTGGGATTTGAGGGTCCCGGGAAGGAGGGGGGTGTGCAGGTTCTCTGTGGTGCTTAACGTATCACTCGTCACTTATGAATACGTGAGCACAGGTCACAAGGCTCACTTCACAATGAACAGTTCGCTGAATCACAGGCAAAGAGTCGTCAGGCACTGCACAACAACAGAGGAGAGGAGAGAGGAGACGAGACTTGGCACCACTGGGACGGGAGGCGTGGGGTCGGCAGGTTGGGGCAGGTCAACTCTCAGGTCACAGTGAGGCGACCACGTGCAGCACTATTTTCTTCGTTTTTCTACACAATGGAGGCACTTTTACAGTGAAACACCAGCTCGTATACACTGTATCGCTGTAACACTGCTTTCAACACACTCACTGCAGTCCTACAAAACACAGCCGCGGTAGTGATCATTAACGTCGGCCCGCTCCTGTGCACGCCCTCTCTCTCTCTCTCTCTCTCTCTCTCTCTCTCTCTCTCTCTCTCATCTTTTTTTTCTTTTTCTTACCTCACAGCTTTTGTTCTCTTTCCTCATCTCCCTTATCGTTGTTCACCTTTCTCACTTCTTTACATGTTTAATCTTTCCTCCCTTTCTTTCGCGCAGCGATCCCCTTTTCTTCCGTTTCTTTCTATTGTTTTTTCACCTTTCTTTACTTTGAGAGGTACGGACACAGTTTCTCTCTCTCTCTCTCTCTCTCTATCTCTCTCTCTTTCTCTCTCTGACAAGACAAACTATGTTAGAGTTTTCATGCGTGTGCAAACAAGGGAGAGAAAGGAACGGAATTGAGGAGACAATAAGTGTTGGACCAGGAAAATGGAGGAATGAGAGAAAAGATAAGTACGGGAGTCAGGTGGATGTGAATACAGTGAATGAGTTGCTTGATTTGGTAGACGACTTAACTGTAAATGATATAACTCACCAATTAGAATTAGTGTTAATACAACCTGCTCTGAAGATTTTCCCTCAAAACAGCAAGACAAAATACATTAAAAAAAGTAATGGCGCCAATATGAATAAATACGGCAAACAGTGTTTTAAAGCAAGGAAAGAATGTCACAAAGCTAAGAGCAAACATAATAAAAATAAAAATTCTGTCTCGTTTAGTATTATGAAAGAGAAAAGTAAAAGTTACAAAAAAGAGGTAACAAGGGTGAGAAATAAAGGAAACTCTGACATAGTAAAAAAAATAAGGGAAAACAGAAGTAAAGATCCAAAGTCCTACTGGAATATATTAAAGAGCGAGCAAGTCAACAAGGAGATCGAACCTTCACTTAGTGCTTTTTACGAGCACTTTAGAGGTTTGTTGACTGAGGAGAACGATAACAATGACTGAGCTATTAACTATGAAATTGACATGGAGAGTGATATACCTATATTGAATAACCTTATTACTGCTGAAGAGGTGAATTCATGCATTACTAAGTTAAAAAACAGTAAATCCCCAGGTTCTGATAAAATTTTAAATGAATATATTAAATGTACCCAAAATTTGTTATGTCCGCTATGTGTAAAATTGTTTAATAAGATTCTCGATGAAGGTGTTTTTCCGTTGGAATGGACGATTGGAGTAATAGTGCCGATATATAAGAACAAGGGAGATGTTCAAGATACTAACAACTACAGATGTATTACTTTATTGAGTTGTATGGGAAAACTGTTCACTTCCATCCTGAACGAACGTCTGAAACACTATTCTGAGACAAAAAACATCATTAATGGAACACAGGCAGGTTTTAGGCAGGGATATTCGACACTGGATCACATGTATTTGTTAAAATGTATTATTGAGCTGTTTAAGTGGAGAAAGAGAAAACTTTTTTGTCTATTTGTTGATTACAAAAAGTCTTTTGACATGGTTTGGAGAGAAGGTTTGTGGTATAAGCTTATTAGAGACAATGTTAATGGTAAATTTATAAATGTAATTCATAGTATGTATAATAATATCAAGTCTTGTGTAATGATAAATCAACAAACGTCGGACACATTTACATGCAATATGGGAGTGAGACAGGGAGAAAATTTGTCACCATTACTTTTTTCGTTTTATGTTAATGATCTGCAGGAAACTTTTAGGAGAAATGATTGTATTTGCCTTGATTTTGATAACAATTTCCTTAATGCTCACCTGAAATTATTGGTATTAATGTATGCAGACGATACAGTGTTGTTATGTGACAGCGAGGCAAGCATGAAAAAGGCACTAATAGCGCTTCATAATTATTTTTCGGAATGGAGGCTAAAAGTTAACTGTGACAAGACAAAAGTAGTTGTATTCAGCAGAGGACAAGTGCAAACAAGTAGGTATAATTTCCAGCTAGCGGGTGAGGCCATTGAAGTTGTTAACGATTATAAGCATTTGGGTGTTTTGTTTAATTATAATGGAAAATTCAGAAAAGGGGAGTTAGCACTTAAGGGGCAAGCAACCAGGGCTTTGTATTCAATAGTAGGAAAGTCACGTAAATATTATCTGCCTGTTGATATTCAAATAGAATTATTTAATACGATGGTTGTACTTATATTGACTTATGGTTGCGAAATTTGGGGTGATAATATTATACGTGAGGTGGAATTATTACACATGAAATTTTTAAAACATGTTTTGTATGTACACAAATAGACAAGTACTGATACAGTGTATGGGGAACTAGGCGTCTATCCTCTTGATATAACTATCAAATGTAAGATGATTAATTACTGGTCTAGACTTATTATGGGTAAAAACACTAAACTTAGTTATGTCATGTATAGATGTTTATTTCAATTATATACAGACAATATTTACATGTCACCGTGGTTAGAATGTATAAGAAATATATGTATTGAATGTGGTATGTCAGGAGTGTGGATGTCACAGACTGTTAACAACCCTAAAGGGTTCGGGAAAGCAGTGAAACAAAAACTAAGACACATTTGGATAACAAAGTGGTATAGAAATATAACAAGCAGGGCAGTTTGTAGTACTTACAAATTATATAAGGAAGTTTATGGGATGGAGGAGTATCTGGTTAAGCTTACTAAACATAACCGTATATGTTTGTCGAAGTTCCGGACAGGAAATAATAAGTTACCAATTATTGCTGGTAGATATAATCAAATAGAAAGAGAACAACGTTATTGTACAAAATGTAATGAAGGACTAGTAGGTGATGAATATCATGTATTATTACAATGCCAAAGACAAGATATTGTGCAGCTAAGAGACAGGTATTTACCGCAGTACTATACACTACACCCAACTCAATTAAAATTTATTACGTTAATGCAGAGCAAAAATGTAGAAGTACTAACAAATTTAGCGCAATTTCTTAGTGTGTTGTTAATAATGTTTAGGTGATGTGGTTAGGAATGTTTTAGGTCATGTTATTAGTATGTAAGTAATGTGCCAGGACCTGTGCTCCATACTTTATAAAAGTCTGAGCAATAAATATATTTTCTTTCTCTCTCTCTCTCTCTCTCTCTCTTCTCTCTCTCTCTCTCTCTCTCTCTCTCTCTCTCTCTCTCTCTCTCTCTCTCTCTGTTACATCAGTAGTGTGGAAGAACTAAATCTATTTGTCGTAACGAAGCGCAGGATAAGGGGAAACTGAATTGAAATTTTCATCTTTATTTTTTTAAGGATATATCAACCTTAACGCTAATAATATTTTTACTGTTGATCATTCTAACCTAACAAGGAATAATAGTTGTAAGATTATATATACCCAAGCAGTTCAAATCCCTTGAGGCATAACACTTTTTTTTTTTAACCAAATTGTTAATAACTGGAACAAACTTCCTTCACAAATAGTCAACAGCAATTCTGTTGCATCATTTGAAAATGCAGTTGACAAATACTGAAAAGTTAACCCGCCAGCAAGCTCTCTTCTTGTCCCAATGATCTTACACGTAAGTTCTAACGATATTATGGCTTGGTGTATTTTTCTTTCAGATAGACATGTAGAGTTCACCATAAGGGGAATAATAGTACTTTCTTTCATCCTTTTCCGTGAAAACTCTGTCAGTTTGTTTCACACTGCGTGGTGCTTTTCCAAACTATTTTCCATGACAGACAAAGCTGGAGGGAGGGAGGGAGTGGTGGGTTGAAGTAGTTCTAATTCTTTATGTATTCATTACATTCTTTGTTGCTTATTTTTCAATTCTCATATATATATA
>CM035223.1:22205861-22218987 GCA_020233015.1 Callinectes sapidus | reverse complement strand
ATATATATATATATATATATATATATATATATATATATTGTTAATTCTTATGTAGGTCTGTATAAGTCCTTATTATTTATCTTTTTCATTGTTAACTCCCAATTTTATCTTGTTTTCTATTTTTGTTTGATGCATTCCCCTTTATTATTATGATCCTAATTCATTGTTCAGTGTTACACACTCAGGAAGTGACTCAGTCATCGGATTATTAGTATCGAGTTACTTGGGAATTACCTTTAAAAGAAAATGAAATCAATTTATGGAAGTGGATAATAAGTGGAAATTGTTGGTTATGTATTATATTCAATCTACAGGGACTGACTGCCACGTGTAGGACCGATGGTTTCTTGCAACTTACCTGATATATATATATATATATATATATATATATATATATTATTATATTAATATATATATATATATATATATATATATATATATATATATTCTTTTGATGTTTATTTTCCTGTTGTTGTACAAATATTAAGATATCTTTGCTGTGCCGCCGTTCACCAGAATCCCGTCCATTGCACATTGCAGTTTGGTCGGTCTAACTCCACTCTTCTCCCTCACACAGGTTCTGAGAGGATTTTGTTCAGCCCTGTACTCTATGGATGACCTCTTCAGTCCTTTCAGTCACCTGTAAGTACAACAATATCTACTCACTTAGTTGCACTCTTCCTTCATCTTCCTTCAGCCTCTACTCAACGTATCCTCCTTGTTTTCCTTCAGTCTTTAGTCTTCTTTGTCCTTCTCAAGTGCCTTGTTGTCTTTTTCAGTATACAGCGACACCGGGTAAGTCTTATTCTTATAGCAGTGAATATATTATGATGTCAAGCTGAAGGCGATATTTGTAATGAAGGCGGTACAAATAATCGTTGGCCTCTCTCACTTTCTCCTTATTTTCCTTCGCCCTCTCAGCACCACGCCGTCGGTTTATTAAATTGTACTGCGGCTAACTTTACTACGTCGTCTTGAGTAATGAAGGTGATATGATAGTTATCCTACTGTATTTAAGGCGTGGAAAATATTCACTATTTTTTTTGCCCCTCTATTTCTCTTGCCTAGTTTACCTGAGCACTGCGACATACAGTAGGTTTAGTTGTGTGTATTGTGGATATTGTTACAAAATACTGTTCTACATATGTACACTATTTATGGCGGTCTTGGTTATCGGTGTATTGTATTTCAAGTGCCGTTAAAAGATCGTGGTGAGGTAAAGGGTCTATTTGTATTACATAATGAAGGGCGTCCAGATTAGAAATGTCATTCGCGTGGTTCAGGTTAGTGTGAGTGAATGTTGCATCATCGTATACTGAGCTGTGTAATGTATGCGTCACTGCGCTGCTATAAAAGGTTTATTAGCATATATATATGAGTCTTGCTCATCCTCTTTTAGAGATTTTGGTGAAACTTTTGTTGTAGCCCTAGACATCAAAAGCTTTTGATAGAGTCTGGCACAAAGCTTTAATTTCCAAACTACCCTCCTACGGCTTCTATCCTTCTCTCCCTGCAACTTTATCTCAAGTTTCCTTTCTGATCGTTCTATTGCTGCTGTGGTAGACGGTCACTGTTCTTCCCCTAAATCTTTCAACAGTGGTGTTCCTCAAGGGTCTCTTCCTATTATTCATCAATGATCTTCTAAACCAAACTTCTTGCCCTATTCACTCCTATGCTGATGATATCACCTTTCACTTTACTTGCACCTTTACCGCTATTTTTATGCTAACTGCTCTTCAGATCTCGCTAACTGCGTGCCTCCCCTGCTCCCTCTGCCTCGCTGCACAAGACTTGCCTCTTCCTCTCACCCCTATTCTGTCCACCTCTCTAATGCAAGAGTTAACCAGTATTCTCAGTCTTTCATCCCTTTCTCTGGTAAGCTCTGGAACTCTCTTCCTGCCTCTGTATTTCCACCTGCCTATGACTTGAACTGTTTCAAGAGAGAGGTATCAAGACACTTATCCCATTCTTCTTTTGGCTACTGAATATGGACTTTCCAGGGACCGGCACTAGAGTGGGCTATTTTGTTTTATTTTTGTTGCACTTGGCCGCCACCCTTCTACATAAAAAAAAAAAAAAAAAGGTCAGCTCTCTGTGCACGCGGTTGGTAAGTCTTGCTACTTGGAGGAGGAGGAAGGACGCAACAAATTGGGGCCTGTCCGGAATGTCTCACTTCATGGTTAGTAATCTGTTCTAATATTGTGTGTTCCTAATCACTTCGCATAGGCATATCTGATTAGTTTTCGTATTTTTCTCTTCCGTTCATTTGCTATAGAAGGTCAGTGTGTTGCTCACTATTTTTGTCTCCCTTTAGTGCAGTGCTTCCCTTTTCTGTGGAATATTTTTGCTGTACTGACTGACCCACGTGTGTTGGTGGGTAGTGGGGATCTTAGCATTGGTATAGATTCAGAATTTCACTAACGCCTATACTTGAGTGCAGTGTTTCCTTTTTCTGTGGAGTATTTCGCTGTACTGACTGACCCACGTGTGTTGGTGGGTAGTGGAAAGTTTTGCCTTAGTATAGGATTTCCTTTACGTCTATACTTTTGGCGGGTAGCACCCTTTTTCTGGTCGGTGTTGCAAATTGACGTTCTTTAATTGTGATTTTGTGTGTAGCACAATATGTTTGCTTTGGAGGAATTTGTTGAAAACCCGTCCGTTGGGGCACTGGTGTCCTTACAAAAGAAGGAATGGGCTAGATTAGCTGTGGATTATGAGCGAGATCCCCGTTCCTCTCTGAAGTCCCAACTCCAAAAACTGGTACTGGACTATCTGGTAGATGAGGAAATATTCACCAGTGAGGAAGTTCAGTATCAATTCCCGTCATTTTGTGGTGATTCCGAGGATGCCAGGATCAGTTTAGAGAGGGACCGGATAAAGTTGGAAATACTTAGAGAACAAAATAGGTTCAAGGAGTTGTCAGTGGTTTCTAGTGGAGATAAATATGTACCCCACCTTAGTGAAGAACATCCTGAAACTTTCTTTTCCCAGTTTGCGAAGAATGCTGTGATACACCAGTGGCCACTTCATCGCTGGGCAGCTCTTCTCAGTAATGTTTTTACCGGGGAAGCCCAGAGGGTGTACGCCAGTTTGACCGTGGAGGAGAGTCTGGACTATGATACGGTAAAATCCACCATTTTGAGGGTGTACGAGCGTGTCCCTGCCCATTACCGTAAAATATTTCGGACTAGTCAGAAACGGCCAAACGAAACTTGTGTGGAGTTCTTCCGAGAAAAATTACAGCAAGCCAAACGTTGGACTAAAAGTGCTCAAGTGAGGGAAGACTATCAAAACTTACTTGAACTCATTGTATTCGAAGAAATCAAGTCATGCATGCCAGAAAAATTAGTCTTATTTGGAGGGATTAGGTAAAAATGACCTAGATTCAGCTGGACCACCTGCTGACCATTTCTTGTTGATTTACTCTGATGTTACTTTCAGAAATAAGTTGCCCCTGAGCCAGTCTACCATTAGAGCCCAAAGTAATTCATCCGGACCTAAGGAACCCGCCTCATCGTCTCATCTGCCCGGACGTCTCAGGTCTGCCTCAACTAATTCAGGTGAGTCTGCTAACCAGGGGATGCGTGTGGCTGGTACTAGTCCAACTAAAAGTCCCACTACTCAAATCAGTTGTACATACTGTAAGAGATCTAATCATACAGTAGACAGGTGCTATCTTGTTAACACTTGTCTTTATTGCAAGAAAACTGGTCATCTTAGGGACCAGTATCCCCGACTATCTAAGAATCAGACCCGTAACATCCCCGCGCTCTTGATTGGTATGACTAAGGATCCTTTACTGGATTCTGTGACCCTGGCGGGTGATCTTCCTGTTGCGGGCCAAGTTAAAAATAATTGTCCCCTTGCCTCTGAAGTTCCTCCTTCATTTAAGCCTAAGTGTTTCCCTGCCTCAGTATCCCTTCAGGAGCATTCCCAACCTTCTCACCCCATTACAGTACTCAGGGATTGTGGAGCCCTTCATAATTTTGTGTTGAGAGAGGCTGTCTCCTCCTTTCCTCAGTGTCAGTTAGGAGTCTCTCTGGGAGCGAAAGGTATGTTTTCACAATGTGCAGCAGAGGCCCCCTTTTGCAAAATTTACTTGCAGTCTGATGTCTTCTGGTGGGTTCATTAATGTGGGTATTGTTGATGAGATCCCTGTAGCTGGAGTTTCAATGATCCTGGGGAATAAGACAGTCGAAAGCATGGTGACTCCTCCATCTCCCTTGTTTAACATCTGGGCCAGCCGGCTGGCCGAGGTATCTCCCACATGCATTGTCACTCACAGTGCTAGCCGCCGTATGGCTCAGGACGTTCCTTCAGAGCTATCGCCTACAAACCCCACTCCTGAGGTTATTGCAGAACCAGATGTTCCTTGCCCTGACTTTGCTCTCAATGAATTCTTTGACCAAGCTAGTTCCGAGTCTATTGTCCCTAATCTGACTAGCCGTTCCGAGTCCATGATACACAGTGTTGCGGGTACCCCGATAACTCGTACCACTCTCATGGCTGATGTGAAGGGATGGATTTTTTTAAGATATTGTTTGGCTAGGGGACTTACCCACCCTCTGACAGAGTTAATTTATATTTTTCTCCGGGAACAAAGAAAGAACGTGGTCAATGTTTTTAACAGAGTATATTATCAAAAGATAACAGTTAAGATATTTAACCACTTCGGGCTGCAAAAGAAAAGGCGTAGAGACAGTGACACCAAGTTACACCAGTGAGCAATAACACCACCACCTGAGAACTCGAACAATAACCCGTAAACTCTCCAACCTTACTCACGCCAGGCACCCAACGCCTGACACACCTCTGGGCGACATAACACACCCCATGTCTTACCTCAAATCCGCCGTATACTCACAAAAGACAGTCTCCCACGTGTGACACGGCGCCCACGCCCGCGTCCGTCCTCCCAAAACACCGCCAGCCAAGTTACTTCCCTCGGGCACGCTGGGATCAGCGTCCCGCGCCAAGACGTGCCACATGTCTCTCCCCGCCACTACTCAAACTACACATACTTAACCATACAGATCTTTCCTTTCCACATAATACATCTAATTCTCCCCCAATTACACACTACATTCCCTTACAACAGTTCCCTCGTCCTTACACGAATATACACGGTAAAAATACAACTAGGCAATATCGTCGCGCTTCTGGCAACACACACAACAGTGATCCCCTTGTATCGGGCCATCGGCCACCTGCACCTAAGCCCCCTCGCCCGCTAGGTTTAAATTCTGGACACTGTTACAAACTCTATATGTCAACCACTACACTGAACAAGCTAGGGATCCTAACTTAGAAGTTTGTTTTAATCGTGTTGTAGATGCCTCGGAAAAGGATAAGGTTCCCCGTTGTTTTTATCTTCACTCTGGGGTATTGATGCGAAAATTTCGGCCAGCAGATGTCCCTGCTGATCAGGACTGGCGGGTCCTTCATCAAGTAGTAATTCCACGCTCACTTCAGGAGAACATCCTTAGACTCGCTCATGATGGGGTAGGCGGTCACCTTGGGGTTAGAAAAACGTATCAAAATCTCATCTCATTTCTACTGGCCCAAAATGATGCAGACTGTGAGTAAATATTGTAAGACTTGCCACATATGTCAGATGACGGGCAAGCCGTGTCCCAGCATTAAACCAGCTCCTGTGTTCCAGTAGTCGGAGATCCCTTCAGCCATGTTGTAATTGACTGTGTTGGACCCCTTCATAGATCTTCCAAGGGAAATTAATTTTTACTGACCATAATTGATAGGGCCACCAGATACCCAGAGGCTATTCCACTTCGCCACATCACGGCCAAACTTATGGTTCAAGCCCTCAACAGGTTTTTCACCCAGGTCGGCCTGCCCTCCTCACTGCAGTCCGATCAGGGCTCCAACTTTACTTCTGGATTATTTAACCAGGTGATGCAGACCTTGGGCGTCCAGCAGTACAGATCGACGGCCTACCATCCCCAGAGTCAGGGAATGGTGGAGAGGTTCCATCAAACATTCAAAAATATGTGTCGGTCATACGTACTAGAAACAGGGAAAGATTGGGATGAGGGCATCCATCTTCTCCTTTTTGCTATTCGAGATAGTGTCCAAGAGTCCCTAGGATTTACTCCCTTCCAATTGTTACATGAGCATGAGGTTAGGGGACCGCTGAAGGCCCTTAAGGAGTGTTTCCTTGATGTGAAGGATGGGGTTAGTGTGTTGCCATTAGCGGCATATGTGAAAAAATTCAGAGAAAAATTGTGCATTGCTCAGCGTATGGCATCAGAAAATTTACAAGTGGCACAGGAAAAAAATGAAACAAAATTATGATCATACTCATAAGGTGCAGGCCCGAGAATTTAAAGCAGGTGATAAAGTGTTAGTTTTCTTCCCTTGCACCAAAGTCCCTTCCAATCAAAGTTCAGTGGGCCCTATACAGTGCTTAAGAAAGTGAGTCCTGTGAATTATGTTATAGCTACGCCTAAGCGTCGGAAGAAAACCCGACTTGTCCATGTGAATTTATTGAAAATGTATAATTCCCGTGATGTGAGTGATGGCAATTTGACGGAGTCTGTCTTGCGATGTCGTGCGGTAGTGAGGAGAAAAAAGTGGGTGCAGTGGTGGAGCCAACGCTGCGTAACTCTGTGGTGTTACAAAATCCTGGAGAAAAACTTGCTCACTTGCCGGTGGGCCAAGCTGCTGACATCGTTCGTCTGCTTCAGGAGCACCCGTCTCTATTCAACGATAGCCCAAGCCGTTGCCCTCTATTATGCCATGATGTCGACGTCCAAGGTGCCCGTCCAATACGTCAACCGCCCTATCGTCTGAATGCTGAGAAAAGAGAGTTCCTCTGCACCGAAATCCATCGTCTGTTGGAGGAGGGCCTTATTAAGCCAAGTCTGAGCCCCTGGGCATCACCGGTCGTCCTGGTCCCTAAGTCCAATGGTAATCTGCGAATGTGTGTTGATTACCGTAGGGTGAATGCCGGTGAATGACGGTGCCAGATTCCTTCCCCTTGCCGAGGATGGACGACGTGATTGATGACCTGGAGAAAGCGAGGTTTGTCTCCAAGTTCGACCTGCTCCAGAGGTATTACCAGCCGGGACTAACGGAACGTGCCTCTCAGATCTCTGCCTTCGTGACGCCGGAAGGACTGTATCAATTCAACGTTCTCCCCTTCGGAATGCGGAACGCGCCAAGCACCTTCCAGCGGTTGATGAACCACATCATATCGGGCCAAAGAGGTGTAAGGTGCTATCTGGACGACTTGGTGGTGTTCAGTAATGACTGGGAGCAGCATATGCAACGTCTTCGAGAACTATTTAGGAGCTTGTCGTCTGCAAACCTCACCATCAATCTTCTCAAGAATGAGTTTGGCCATGCCCGTGTCACCTTCCTGGGACATGTGGTGGGCCAAGGGCAAGTCTCCCCCATCGATATCAAGGTGAAAGCCTGGAGAGGATGGCATTCTGCATCCTTTGGGCTACTACTTGGGCAAGTTTAAGAGTTACCAGCGCAACTACGCAACAATTGAAAAAGAAGCACTAGCACTCCTCATGGCCCTTGAACATTTCAAAGTGTATGTCAGTCACTCTCCTGTCGTGGTGTACACATATCACAATCCTCTAGTGTTCATTGAGAAAATGAAATTAAAGAGTCAACGCTTATTACGTTGGTCTTTAACTCTACAACCGTACAACTGCAATATCCGTCATATCAAGGGAACCGATAACCTCATTGCCGACGCCCTATCCCGTGCTTAAATTTTAATGTCATGTACTGTACAGTAGTTCATAAACTAAGCATTTCCCATGTGGTATAATAGTATTGTATATTATCCTATATTTTCACATGTTTCGCATATATATTTTTGTTTTAGCGTCTCGATGTTTGGGTCATCTTAACGCTTTCTTTTGGGGGGAGGTGTCACGTAGACAAACGTGATTTATAGTAATTAATTAGTCACCCCTTCCTAAATACCTAGGTTCCGTTCTCTCTCTGAAAAGGTCCAACTACTAATATCTATTTAGAATATTTATAAATATTATGTCTAGTGTCATATTTACATATTTTTGTTTTTCTATTATGTGTATGTGTTTTGTTTATCTATATATATGTACAACTTCATTTATAAGAAGTAGCCAAGCCATCTCATGAAATGGTGGTGGCTCAGCCTGGGCGAGAGTAGTTCGACCAAAAGACTTTATAATGCCATACATAAATCATCTAAGAATATTAGTTATAACTTAATATGTTTCCATAATCATCATCTAAGAATATTAGTTATAACTTAAATATGCTTCCATTTAACAACAATGCATTAAGAATTTAATATGAATAATGGTTCCCAGTAAATGTTTGGCTATCGGCTACTCTGGCCGAGGCCAGGCTGGGTCACGTGATGGGTATCCCGACCAGGAAGGTGATGGCCGGGCCCTCGCTCTCTCTCTCTCTTGGGTGATGGTACTGGTTGGACGTACGCTCATTGAGAGGGTGCATTTCTCTCTTGGTGCTCCCCACGTGGTTCTTCCTCATTCATGAATATTACTTGTGGGAGATTTGAGTGTGTGTTGGTGTTGTGCATTTCTCTCTTGGTGCTACCCACGTGGTTCTTCCTCGTTCATGAATATTACTTGTGGGAGGTTTGAGTGTGTTGGTGTAGTAATATAGTGAATTGAACAATATAACGAAAATCTAGTCTGGTGTTTCATCTCCTTTGTCCTAGTTATGTTTCACGCTAGGATATAATACCAGCAACTTGTTGCCCTAAATCCTTATTACCAACGGAGGACTAAAAGTGGAGAAGATGGGTGCTGGAGTAGGTCAGCTCTCTGTGCACACGGTTGGTAAGTCTCGTTACTTGGAGGAGGAGGAAGGACGCAACACCATGATCCTGCGAAGTCATCTAGTACCAAAGACATCAATTCGCCCCTTCAGGTCGGTGTTCAGTGTCCATGTCTCACAACCATAAAGTAAGACAGGGATCACCAGCGACTAGAAGATCCGAATCTTTGTCCGTCTGCACAGGTATCGACAACGCCAAATACTCGTGTTGAGCAAATCCATAACACCGTGGGCCAGGCCAATCCGCCGTGTGACTTCTTGGCTCGACCCACCATCGTTATGCACTACACTACCAAGGTATGTGAAGTTTTTCAAGATCTCAATGTCCTCGCCACAATGAGGGCTGTATTGTTTCATCCAGTATGCCTCTAAACACCTGGACCTTGGTCTTAGCCCAAGAAACCTTGAGTCCCAAGGGCTTCACCTCCTCGTGCAGTGCCTCTAGAGCCATTACCAGACTCAGCGAAGATTGCTGCATCATCAGCAAAAACAAGATCTGTAATCTTCGTGTTGCCGACAGATGCTCCACAATGACTTTATTCCACAACTCTGCCTGGTACCCAATCCATGCATGTATTGAAAAGTGATGGAGCAAGCACACAACCCTGCCTCACACCTGTATTCACAGGGAAGAAGCTGGACACGCCTCCTCCATACTTCACTGCACTTACAGTCCCGGAGTACAGGCCAGTTAAAAGACCAATAATCCTTGCAGGAATCCCACGGAGACGCAGATCCCAGAATTTTTCTCAATGCACTGAGGCTCGACACAGGCTGCAAGCATTCCCTGTCGAAACTCATGTCGGCGCTCCACCAGTACGCGAAGCGCTAGGATACGGTCAGTTGTTGACTTACCGGGCGTGAACCGTGACTGTTCAGGTCTCTGATGCTTCAGCAGGTGAGTGCGGATCTGCGTCAGCAGCAAATGGGCAAGCACCTTGCCTGGTACGCTGAGCAGCGTTATTCTACGGTAGTTGTTGCAGTATTGACGGTGCCCTTTCCCCTTCCAGATAGGGATGACCAACCCCTTCTTCCAGTCAGGGGGAATGGTACCTGAATGTCATACAGCAGTCAAGACAGCATGCAACTCACGAAAGATGGCTTCATCCTTAGCTTTGAGCAGCTCCGCACTGATGTTGCAGATGCGAGCTGCCTTTCCACCCCTCAACTTTGCCACAGCCTCTCTGACATCGCCAATGGAGGGTGCAGTTTCGTCAGTGAGTGGATCAGCATCCAACATCTGCAATCCTGCAGTCTGGAGTTGTCCGCTTGGAGGATCCACCGTGAACAGCTGCTCAAAGTACTCACCCCAACGAGCCATCTGCCCCTCTGCGTCCGATACGAGGCAACCATCTGCTGTTCGGATAGCACTCGCCTGAGAAGTAGACTTGGAGCGAAGTTTCCTCAGAGCTCGATAGACAGGTCTAAGGTCATTATCATTTAAATGACACTCGACATCCTCAGCGAGACCCCTGACATACCTCTCCTTGTCTCTTCTCAGAAGAGTTCTAGTCCTACGTGACAGAGCCCTGCACTGGTCATGGTCCCCAGCAAGTCTGGCAATGCGACTCTCCTCAATACTTTCCAGTGTCTCTACCGAGGTGAAGTCACTCCGTGACCTCATGCGCTCCACAATGCATTCCTTGGCAGCCTCAAGAGTCTCACGTTTGAAGGTATCCCATAGTTCTTCAGGGTCCTCAAGGGTGTCGAGCGCTCCAAACCGATTGGAGACTGTCACTGCATACTCTTGTGCACATGTCAAGTTCTTCAGTTTCTCAAGATGAAACACAGTGTGGTCACATCTTGGGGGCTTTCTGGACTTGACATGAAGCTTGATTGAAGCAACAACAAGCATGTGATCGGTCGCAAAGAACTCGGCACTCCGAAAAACCCTGCAATTCTGGAGGATCCTCCAACGAGTACTGACAAGGATATGGTCGATCTCCTTCGCTACCCCTCCGGCATTGCTATACCAAGTCCAGCGGTGCAGCGCTGGTCTCTGATACCAGGAACCTGCAATTCTCAGCCTTCTGTATCTTGCAAAATTCAGAAGAAAAGAACTGTTGTCATTTCTGGTACCAGAACCATGGGGACCAACACATATTTCATAGCCAGCCCTTTCAGTGCCAGTGGCAGCATTAAAGTCGCCCAGGACAATGAGTGCATCACGACAGGGACACTGGTCCAGTACAGAGTCGAGTTTGACGTAGAACATCTCCTTCTCTTCAGTTTCACACATCTCTGTAGGAGCATACACTGCAACAACAGACATAAAGCCTAAACTGTGCTTCAGCCTTAATCACATTATGTGCTCATCAACCAGAGTAACCTCTATAACAAACGGCTGCAGTCTGCTGGGGATGCCTATTTGACATGATGACCATTGCTCATATATATATATATATATATATATATATATATATATATATATATATATATATATATATATATATATATATATATATATATATATATATATACACACACACACACACACACACACACACACACACTCTGATCAGAGGATACAACGTGAGTGATGTTTGGGTTTATTTATGTGTATTTTGATATGAGTCTGAATATGCAAATTTTGTGTAATGTTGTTTAATTAAGGACAGAGGAAGGATGGAAAGAAGCTGTGATTGTTTATGTTTGAGATATGATTTTATTTGTGATAGTTTTCACAGGTTGAAAAATATGACATTACAACGGAGCCAAGAGAGTTTTTGTGGACCAGTACCTCTACCTACTATTATCGAATACAAAGCCCTGGTTGGTTGTTCCTTAATTAAGTGGCAACTCGCCCTTCCCGAACCTTGCATTATGTACAGTTATTAAGCAAAACACCTGGATACTACTTATACTCAGTGTCCACCTCAATCAATACTCTCACCACCTCATTGAAAATTATAATTGTTTGTTTGCACTAAGTCTTGTCCTCTGCTAAATACTATTATTTCAGTGTTGTTGTCACAGTTAATCTTTAACTTTTATTACTCGGAATAATAAGTATGAAGCGCTGTTATTGCCTGGTTCATGTTTGTTTGCTTCGCTGTCACAGTAACACTGTGTCATCTACATACATTAACACAAATCACTTCAGTAATCATCAAGAAAACAGTCACCAAAATCTAGGTCATTACAATGAAGTTCATTAAGTTTTTCCTGTAAATCCCTAACATGGAAACCAAAAAGCAATGGTGACTCACAAGTTTTCTCCCTGTCTCACTCCCATATTACATGTAAAAGTGCCAGACAGACAGACAGACAGACAGATAGACAGACCTGTTCATTAACCATTACACAGGACTTAATATTATCATACGCACTATAAATAACATTTAGCAATTTTACCATTAACATTATCCTTAACAAGTTTATTCCACAACCCTTCTCTCCACACAGAATCAAAAGTCTTTTTGTAATCCACTTAAAGAGATCAACAATGATACATTTAAGCACATATATGTGGTCCAGTGTAGAATATTCCTGCCTAAATCCTGCCTGTGTTTCATTTATTATGTTTTTAACATCAGAATAAATTTTGAGACGCTGGTTCAGTATGGAGGTAAACCACTTTGCCATACATACAACTCAACATTTAATTAAGTTATTCATTCCCCTGTAGTAATTGATTGGTATCTTTGACGTCTCTTTTGTTTTTATATACTGTACAACGGCACTATTATATTCCCCAATCGTCCACTCCAATGGGAATAGTACAGTACACCTTCATCAAGAACTGTACATAGTAGGAAACGTGGAGAGGGCAAAATATATCTAAAGTACATTTAATATATTCCTTGATGATACAACCAGGACCAGGGGATTTATTATTTTTTAAACTGCATGGCACATGTTTTTACCTCCTCCGTAATAATAGTAGTAGTAGTAGTAGTAGTAGTAGTAGTAGTAGTAGTAGTAGTAGTAGTAGTAGTAGTGTTATCCAATATAGACAGGCTACTCTCCCTGTTGATATCATAGTTCATACGATCATTCATCATATCATTATCATCATCAGTTAGAAGTTTCGAAGTACTGTCTCGCTCCGGTATTGTGTTGTGTTGTGTTTCAGTGTTGTGTCTCAGTGTTGTGTCATTGGTGTTTCACTGCGTGTAGGACTGTTGTAGGTGTTATGTTCAGTGTAAAATGCTCTTGCTCACCTGTCTTGTTGTTTACATAGCATTGAATTCTCTTAGGATAGTGCTGTACTCCCGCCACATCCTACTACTTCATAAAGTTTCAGACTTTTACAGAGAGGTGAGTCGCTGGCCACTTCAAACAGATCTTCTGGTGTAGT
>CM035223.1:22183540-22201579 GCA_020233015.1 Callinectes sapidus | reverse complement strand
GAGAGAGAGAGAGAGAGAGAGAGAGATGGGGGGGGGGGGTAGCCTAACCTGTTCCATCCGTTGTCTCTGTTCGTCGGCCATGATGTGCAGTGGAAGGCGACCAGCGTGTCTGTCCGGCACGTAGGGGCAGGCCCCGAGGTCCCTGACGAGCAGCTCCACCATGCCCTGGTCGCCGGCGTCCAGCGCGGCGTGCAGGGCACTACTGCCACCTGAGGCTGAGCTGAAGAAAGGCCAGGCTCCTGCTCTGTGCAGAAAGGCGGCAGTGACGGGGCAGTTGGCAGCCGCAGCCTTTACCAGCAGATCGCTGAGAGCTGGTGGGTCAGTGTCCTCCTCACCCTGTGGCCAGGCAGCCAGCCATGGAGTGTTTCCTTGGATGTCTTCCAGCAGAGTGGTGATGCCATCCACAAGGGTGCGGCTCACCTGCTCCAGACGACGCTGCTCCACACGCAGCCGGCAGCAGTACGCCTGCCAGACACAGACACACCAGGGTGGGACATCAGCCAGCCAGGCAGGCAGGCAGCCAGGCACCCCACCCACAACAACAACAACAAGTCCTTGCCTCTCACCCTCACGTGGAACAACGAGGAGAGAGAGAGAGAGAGAGAGAGAGAGAGAGAGAGAGAGAGAGAGAGAGAGAGAGAGAGAGAGAGAGAGAGAGAGAGAATATTTTGTAGCGGCAATGGGTGTGGGGAGAGCAGCAGAGCAGCAGGCTGGCTGACACATGGTGGTGATGATGATGATGATGATGGCAGGTGGCGGTGAGGCAGGAAGGCACAAGTGTTAAGAAGTGTTACCAAGTCCACCAGAGCATAATATAAGAATGTGTGACCTTAATAACTGTATAGCGTACACAGACCAAAGCAAAGAGGTTTGTCCTATCCTTCCTAAATATCGCCTACGTTTTACAACAGTGACGTTAGAGTTCACTGAAGGTCGATGTGTGATGAATGAATTATATAGCACAGATTGAACTGTTATGAAATGACGTTAGAGTTCACTAAAGGTCGATGTGTGATGAATTAATTATATAGCAGAGATTGAACTGTTATGAAATGACGTTAGAGTTCACTGAAGGTCGATGTGTGATGAATTAATTATGTAGCAGAGATTGAACTGTTATGAAATCTATTTGGTTTGTTGTAAAAACCTTTAATGAACTCTAATGACACCGCTGTAAAACCCAATATGAAAAAAACGTTCCTTTATTTCATGGAATGATGAGCTTCTCTCTCTCTCTCTCTCTCTCTCTCTCTCTCTCTCTCTCTCTCTCTCTCTCTCTCTCTCTCTCTCTCTCTCTCTCTCTCTCTCTCTGTATTGTTGAAGAGTGTGCTTTGGTCTTTGATGTACTGCAGGCCCAGCACAGTACATACTTCACGCACCGCTAACACTACGTAACACCTCAAGCTGAGGCTGCTCCAACACAAACGTTCATCCCTGACAACTAACAGACCTGTAACTCAGCCAAGCCTTTCAAACACTCTCCACACTGCAAAGGAGCCACCAATGAGACGCGGGTCCAGTGCTCACCAGTACAGTGTGTGGCTGTGTTGTATGGACACAGGTAGACAGACAGACAGGCAAGGCAGGTTAGTATACTACTCACCGTTGTTAGGATGGCCAGTACCTGGGGGGTCACATTGGCGCTGTACCAAGCGTCGCGCAACAGTGTAGCAGATAGGGAGGCGCCGCTCGCCAGCAGCAGGCTGACGGTTCGTGGGCGGTCATTAGTGACAGCCAGTCTGAGGGCAGAGCGGCCACCCGGGGGCTCTATGGGGGCGCCCCTACACAGGAGGCTGGACACTTCCTGCACGTTGTCCCCTTGACTGACTGTTGCCAGCAGCTCCTCGTGCAGCTGGCCGGGGGACGCGGCGCCGCCCTGCCGGAGAGAGAGAGAAGGGAAGCCATGGTGCTGATGGTATTGCAGGGACAGATATACTGCATGTATATCACTGTATGTGATACAGTATGGCACAGTAATGCAGTGCTGTAGTGCTGGATAGCGCAGTATTCACAAAGTATCACTTGGTGGCTACACAAGTCTTTACTGGTGGCTATGTGTGTGTGTGTGTGTCTGTGTGTGTGTGTGTGTGTGTTAAATTGTGTAGTTGGTGCACTGGGTGTAGCAGTGCGCTGCTGTTGGTCGTGTCATATATCATTATATTAGTACACGTGTATTGTGAGGCAATAATACATAGTTCACTGTGCTGTGCTGACAGCGATCGACTCTGCCTTCACTGTCCACCGAAAGTGTCACTTTCAAATTGATCTTTTACTTTATTCACAAATAGAAGATGGCCCATGACTTTCTTATACTATATTGTATTAATGTGCACATCAAAGTTCATGTGACGATCCATTAAGATAGATACCACTTCAGGTTTTTGATATGTGCACACACTGGGGAGGGATGGGGGGGAGGGCGGGGGTGATGGAAGTGCTGTCCAATGCAATACTATTCTAGTGTCTGTTGGCATCTGTCTGATGAGAGGGACGTCTGGAGCAAATCCATATACATTGTGTTCTGTTTGTGTTTAACATTAAGCCGTCAGTATTAGAGTAGGTGTTTGTTAGTGAAAGAGTGGCCTCAGCTCTATAGAGAAGAAGATCTTGGAGAGCGTCAGCAGAGCCGGTGTGTGTCGTGTGCGTATTGTATAATGTCACAGTCAGTAATCGCTTCCTTGTGATCGTTAATATATATATTGTGAAGAGAATTGGACCTAATATTGAACCCTGTGGAACGCCAGAATTAACAAGTAGTATTTTTGATCTTGTGTTGTTTATTTTCGTTATTTGGTTTCTATGTTTCAAGTAATGGGTGAACCAGAAATTGTGGACCTGAGCTCTTGCGGGTTGTTGCATTGATTAGGGTGTTATGATGTACACTGTCAAAAAAAGCCTTGGAGGGATCTACAGTACATAGGAGCGTTACAAGTGAAAGCTTCTTGTCGTCCATGTTAGAGTGGTGAGGACAGTTTCTAAAAACATAGGGAAAGGCTGGCTGGGTGACCAGCAGGCGACCGAGGTGAAAAGGTGAATAAGACACACACACACACACACACACACACACACACACACACACCTGTTGACATTGGTGTGTGTGCAGTGCCTGAATCACAGGGCGGTGGCCTTTCTGCCGTGCCAGGTCAGCGGGGGTCATGTTGTCAGGGGTCAACACGTGAGGACTCACGCCGCGTGCCAGCAAAGCCTCCACACCACCAGAGGGAACACCGCACTGCGCCGCGGCGTGGAGGGGCGTCAGGCCTTCCCGGCTCAACACGTGGCCGTCATAGTGCTCAGGGATGAAGTACTCGATGCGTCCCTCCTTACCCTCCACAAGAAACGACAACACTGTGTTGTGAAAGTCTTCATGCACGTCTCTCCACTTCCTCTGTAATGAATTAATAATTAAAACAATTATAAAAACACTTGATGAAATTATTATCATCATAATAATGGTAAAGATTTATTAGTATAATAACTATAATAATGATGATGAGATGATGATGATGATTATGATAATAATAATAATGATAATAATAATGAAAATAATAAGTGACAAAATTATGGAGGAGGAAGACGAGGAAATGAAACAACAACAACAACAACAACAACAACAACAGCCAAACAAATAAATAAATGAATAGACAATAATAATAATGATAATAATAATAATAATAATAATAATAATAATAATAATAATAATAATAATAATAGTAATAATAATAATAATAATAATATTCAAAATATCATGATAATGATAATGAAAAAAGATCTATGAGTGATCATAATGAGTAAATTAATAGCAAGAAAAATTCATGATGATGATAATAATAAAAAAATGATAGTAATAAATATATCATTTCCTTATTATTGTTATTATTATTATTATTATTATTATTATTATTATTATTATTATTATTATTATTATTATTGTTGTTGTTGTTGTTATTATGTTGTTACCAATGCGATGGAAAAAAGTCTAATAACTTCAACTATGTAATAGTAATAATAATAATAATAATAATAATAATAATAATAATAATAATAATAATAATAATAACGATAATAATAATAATAATAATAATAATAATAATAATAATAATAATAATAATAATAATGAATAATGATGATGATGATGATGATAATAATAATAATAATAATAATAATAATAATATAAATAAAAATAATAATAATGATGATGATAATAATGAGTATTATCTTCATCCTGACACATTTGTATTATGTTAATTGTTGTTATGTTGATTATATTGGGTATTTTGCTGTTACTATTGCTGTTACTATATTACTATCACTATTACTGTTACTATTGCTGTTACTATATTACTATTTCTATTACTATATCACTGTTACTATTACTACCAGAATAATTGATGGTACGTGTCATAATTCTTTATATTATTATTATTTATTATTATTATTATTATTATTACTACTACTACTACTACTACTACTACTACTACTACTACTACTACTACTACTACTACTGCTACTATTATTATTATTGTTATTATTATTATTATTATTATTATTATTATTATTATTATTATTATCATTATTATTATTATTATTATTATTATTATTATTATTATTATTATTATTATATTTGATCCTTTGCAGTACATTGTATTAGTGTGTGTTAAGACTGACTGACCAATGAGAGACCAGCAGGAGTTGTACTGAGGTGGGCAGAGTCACCTTCCGCCAACCCACCAATCACAGAGCGGCAAGAGGCAGCCACCCCGCCAGCCAGCCAATCACAGAGCGGCAAGAGGCAGCCACCCCGCCAGCCAGCGAATCACCAGTTAGTTAGTTAGTTAGTTAGTTAGTCAGCCGTCACTGCAATGGCCGACCAGTGTTATGGTGATAATGTGGAGGTGGAGGTGGCGCGGCCAACACAACATAACACAACGCACTCTTACTTACTTACTTACTTATTTATTTATTTACTTACTTACTTACTTACTTACTGACTGACTGACTGACTGACTGACTTAGTTACTTACCACATGCTGCACACTAACAGGCCCAGCAATGACTGCACCGCCGCCCTTCTTGACCAGCCACCTCTCCACCTCGTGACGGCCAAACTGCACGGCATAGTTCAGCGGGATGTGTCCAGCCTTGTCTTGCATGCACAGCAGGTCACCACGTCGTTTCACCTGCCACTTCACCACTTCTAATTGTCCATTTGCCGCAGCCCAGTGCAAAGGTGTCCAGCCATACCTGTCTTGCATGCACAGCAGGTCACCACGTTGCTCCACCTGCCACTTCACCACTTCTAATTGTCCGTGTACCGCAGCACAGTGCAGGGGTGTCAAGCCATCCTTGTCTTGCATGCACAGCAGGTCATTATTTTTCTCCATTACCCACTTTATAGTTTCTAATTGTCCTTTTCTCGCAGCCCAGTGTAGGGGTGTGGCGCCATCTTTGTCTTGCATGCACAGCAGGTCACTATTTCTCTCCCAAAGCCACTTTACAGTTTCTAATTGTCCATTTACCGCAGCATAGTGCAGGGGTGTCCAGCCATCCTTGTCTTGCATGCAAAGCAGGTCATTATTTCTTTCTACCAGCCACTTTATAGTTTCTAATTGTCCTTTTCTCGCAGCACAGTGCAGGGATGTCCTGCCATTCTTGTCTTGCATGCACAGCAAGTCACTATTTCTCTTCCCCAGCCACTTTGTAGTTTCCAATTGTCCATTTCTCGCAGCCCAGTGCAGGGGTGTCCTGCCATTTTTGTCTTGCATGCACAGCAGGTCACTGTTTCTCTCTGCCAGCCACTTTACAGTTTCTAATTGTCCTTTTCTCGCAGCACAGTGCAGGGATGTGCAGCCATCCTTGTCTTGCATGCACAGCAGGTCACTGTTTCTCTGCACCATCCACTTAACGGCTGCTAATTGTCCATTTAGCGCAGCACAGTTCAGGGGTGTGCGTCCATTACTGTCCCTGGCGGTGAGGGGCCACCCACCACCATATAGCAGCTTCAGTAGCCACACATGGCCACGGCAACTGGCCCAGTGCACCAGGGTGGGTATCTCCAGGTGTGCGGGAGTGGCCATTACAGCTGCTACACATTGATGGTCACCCCGCCAAGCAACAAAGTAAAGGGCTTGCCGTCCTGTGTGTGTGTGTGTGTGTGTGTGTGTGTGTGTGTGTGTGTGTGTGTGTGTGTGTGTGAAGAAAGAAAGAAAGAAAGAAAGAAAATATATTTATTGCTCAGACTTTTATAAAGTATGGAGCACAGCTCCTGGCACATTACTTACATACTAATAACATGACCTAAAACATTCCTAACCATATCACCTAAACATTCTTAACAACACACTAAGAAATTGCGCTAAATTTGTTAGTACTTCTACATTTTTGCTCTGCATTAACGTATAAATTTTAATTGAGTTGGGTGTAGTGTATAGTACTGCGGTAAATACCTGTCTCTTAGCTGCACAATATCTTGTCTTTGGCATTGTAATAATACATGATATTCATCACCTACTAGTCCTTCATTACATTTTGTACAATAACGTTGTTCTCTTTCTATTTGATTATATCTACCAGCAATAAATGGTAACTTATTATTTCCTGTCCGGAACTTCGACAAACATATACGGTTATGTATAGTAAGCTTAACCAGATACTCCTCCATCCCATAAACTTCTTTATATAATTTGTAAGTACTACAAACTGCCCTGCTTGTTATATTTCTATACCACTTTGTTATCCAAATGTCTCTTAGTTTCTGTTCCACTGCTTTCCCGAACCATTTAGGGTTGTTAACAGTCTGCGACATCCACACTCCTGACATACCACATTCAATACATATATTTCTTATACATTCTAACCACGGTGACATGTAAATATTGTCTGTATATAATTGAAATAAACATCTATACATTACATAACTAAGTTTAGTGTTTTTACCCATAATAAGTCTAGACCAGTAATTAATCATCTTACATTTGATAGTTATATCAAGAGGATAGACGTCTAGTTCCCCATAAACTGTATCAGTACTTGTATATTTGTGTACATACAAAACATGTTTTAAAAATTTCATGTGTAATAATTCCACCTCACGTATAATATTATCACCCCAAATTTCGCAACCATAAGTCAATATAGGTACAACCATCGTATTAAATAATTCTATTTGAATATCAACAGGCAGATAATATTTACGTGACTTTCCTACTATTGAATACAAAGCCCTGGTTGCTTGCGCCTGAAGTGCTAACTCCCCTTTTCTGAATTTTCCATTATAATTAAACAAAACACCCAAATACTTATAATCGTTAACAACTTCAATGGCCTCACCCGCTAGCTGGAAATTATACCTACTTGTTTGCACTTGTCCTCTGCTGAATACAACTACTTTTGTCTTGTCACAGTTAACTTTTAGCCTCCAATCCGAACAATAATTATGAAGCGCTATTAGTGCCTTTTTCATGCTTGCCTCGCTGTCACATAACAACACTGTATCGTCTGCATACATTAATACCAATAATTTCAGGTGAGCATTAAGGAAATTGTTATCAAAATCAAGGCAATTACAATCATTTCTCCTAAAAGTTTCCTGTAATCATTAACATAAAACGAAAAAAGTAATGGTGACAAATTTTCTCCCTGTCTCACTCCCATATTGCATGTAAATGTGTCCGACGTTTGTTGATTTATCATTACACAAGACTTGATATTATTATACATACTATGAATTACATTTATAAATCTACCATTAACATTGTCTCTAATAAGCTTATACCACAAACCTTCTCTCCAAACCATGTCAAAAGCCTTTTTGTAATCAACAAATAGACAAAAAAGTTTTCTCTTCCTCCACTTAAACAGCTCAATAATACATTTTAACAAATACATGTGATCCAGTGTCGAATATCCCTGCCTAAAACCTGCCTGTGTTCCATTAATGATGTTTTTTGTCTCAGAATAGTGTTTCAGACGTTCGTTCAGGATGGAAGTGAACAGTTTTCCCATACAACTCAATAAAGTAATACCTCTGTAGTTGTTAGTATCTTGAACATCTCCCTTGTTCTTATATATCGGCACTATTACTCCAATCGTCCACTCCAACGGAAAAACACCTTCATCGAGAATCTTATTAAACAATTTTACATATAGCGGACATAACAAATTTTGGGTACATTTAATATATTCACTTAAAATTTTCTTACAACCTGGGGATTTACTGTTTTTAACTTAGTAATGCATGACTTCACCTCTTCAGTAGTAATAGGGTTATTCAATATAGGTATATCACTCTCCATGTCAATTTCATAGTTAATAGCTCAGTCATTGTTATCGTTCTCCTCAGTCAACAAACCTCTAAAGTGTTCGTAAAAAGCACTAAGTGAAGGTTCGATCTCCTTGTTGACCTGCTCGCTCTTTAATATATTCCAGTAGGACTTTGGATCTTTACTTCTGTTTTCCCTTAATTTTTTTTACTATGTCAGAGTTTCCTTTATTTCTCACCCTTGTTACCTCTTTTTTGTAACTTTTACTTTTCTCTTTCATAATACTAAACGAGACAGAATTTTTATTTTTATTATGCTTGCTCTTAGCTTTGTGATATTCTTTCCTTGCTTTAAAACACTGTTTGTCGTATTTATTCATATTGGCGCCATTACTTTTTTTAATGTATTTTGTCTTGCTGTTTTGAGGGAAAATCTTCAGAGCAGGTTGTATTAACACTAATTCTAATTGGTGAGTTATATCATTTACAGTTAAGTCGTCTACCAAATCAAGCAACTCATTCACTCTATTCACATCCACCTGACTCCCGTACTCATCTTTTCTCTCATTCCTCCATTTTCCTGGTCCAACACTTATTGTCTCATCACTTCCGTTCCTTTCTCTCCCTTGTTTGCACGCGCATGAAAACTCTAACATAGTTTGTAAACCACAGTGTACATCCGAAAACAATGGCTCAAATTGCAGTACCTCAAATTTTTTCACATATATCAGTATATTGTGGGAACCTATTACATAATCGATTGTTGTGTCATAAGTAGTAGTAAATTTCCCAATCTCCATATCATTACCAACTCTTCCATTAAAAATAATTGCACTGTTATTTTTACACACTTCCACCAATCTCTTACCGTAAGAACTTCTGTCAGGTGTACCGTCTTGGTTACTCCTTTTCACCAGAAAACCTTCGGCGATCAACACAGCACTAACATCAACATTAACTTCAGATGGTAATTCACTATCCCTATCCTCTTCAACTTGGGCAACGTCACACATCATACCACCAGTACGTGTATTAAAATCTCTACAAACAACATGAAAACAATCAGAATTACTAAGGAAAAACTCGTCAAGTTCATCAAAGTGTTCTCTCTTGCCATACCGTGAGTGACTGGGCGGTATATACACACACGTGATTATTAAATTTTTTTCTAGTCTAACCTCTCGTCCATATACACATATAGATAGTAAGATATCAGAGCTATTTTTAATCTCCTTCCACTTAATATTCAATGCACTTTTCACAGCAATCAAAATATCTCCAGATTTATACCTACTAAGAGCACATCTGTTCTTATAAACTATATCAAATCCTTTATCTACCATCACATTTATAATATTACTCATATCTGCATCATCACACCTTGTTTCGCACATGCACAATATATCATAATTCATAATACATACCATAAATTCATTTAATAATAATTTTGACTTCAAACCACATACATTAATTGTTAGAATGTTAATACATAAACTTTGAGAGCTGGTTATCATAGGAGCATTTCTTTGTGTAGCGAGTCTGTTGGCGTGAGTCGAGGAGACCTGCGTACTCGAAGCCCCTTGTGTGAGTCTCGAACTGTTGCTTCTTTGTTTCAAGGTCGTGTTTCGCCGAACTGTGTTGTGTAAACCACTTTGTGTGTGTCTCGCATCGTTGCTTCTTGGATTCAGTGTTGTGTTTCGCTGAACTGTATTGTTTGAATCACTTTGCGTATGTCTCGAACTGTTGATTATTGAATTTTGTGTCGTGTTTCGCTGAGCAGTATTGTTTGAAGCACTTTGTGTGAGTCTCGAACTGTTGACTATTGGGTTCAGTGTCGTATCCTGTTGATATGTGTTGTGGATCCCTGTCTTGTCATGTTTGTTTTTGATATGTGTCGGTGCGTGAATTTGTGTAATAACTTTTTGCTTACTTGATGTGTTGATTGTAGAGTCCTTCTTCATCATTGGGTATTGCTGCACTCCCGCCTCTTCCTACTTCATCAGGTGATCCAGTTTCAGTCGTTTTCAGTCGGGCGAGTCAATACCAACTTTAAAGAGATCGGTGTGTTGATCTCCACAGGCCTCTCCTTGTCCATAAGTCATGCCAATATTCGTCCATCCCTGGTCGAGACGTTTCTTACAGCAGCTTGTTCCTTAGTCATCTTTAGAAGCGTAGATCTCAGTGGTATCAAGTCGTCATTGATATAAATTTTCTTCTGTTTTTTCTTGAGTTCCTTCTTGTTTTTCACCACAGCGTTTCTCTTCTTCCGATGAACAAAACGCACAATCAAAGGTCTGCTGTTTTCACCAACCTTCCCCAATCGATGAGCAATAGAGATGTCATCTGCTTCCAATTTAACACCAACTTGAGCAGCAACTTCCATTACCTTAGCTTGTAGAATATCTTCATCCTCGTCGGCTTCTTCAATTCCAAAAAATCGTAGATTGTCCTTCCTCGTGTACTGCTAAAAAACGGTCAGTTGACCTTTTGTGTGTTGAGCAGAAGCTTATCGGTAATGTCCTTGACAACGGATGAGACAGCAGTAGTGACAGCCACAGAAATTATGCTGGCAATACCTGGCATAATGGCGGCAACAACCTCCTTCACAGTCTTGGTTCCTTTGATAGGATGTCTTCCACTGGTGTGTGTGTGTGTGTGTGTGTGTGTGTGTGTGTGTGTGTGTGAAGAGAGAAGCCTATATTATTATTATTATTATTATTATTATTATTATTATTATTATTATTATTATTATTATTATTATTTTATTATCATCATCATCATCATCATCATTATCATTGTTGTTGTTGTTGTTGTTGTTATTTTTTTGTTATCATTTATTGTTTTTCTTCTACTATCTTCATCAGAATCCATTATTAGCGTTAATATTAGGAAAAATATTGCCATCCTTACTTTAATTGGGCATTATTCCATTCTTTCATTAGTAGCCAAGCCTATCAGAACTGATTATTATTATTATTGTTATTATTATTATTATTATTATTATTATTATTATTATCATTATTATTATTATTATTATTATTATCGCTATTATTATTATTATTACTATTATTATTATTATTATTATTATTATTATTATTATTATTATTATTATTAATATTATTATTATTATTATTATCATTATTATTATTATTTTTATTGTTGTTGTTGTTGTTGTTGTTGTTGTTGTTCTTGTTTTTGTTACCGTATCTTATAAATGACTGATTAATGAATATATATATATATATATATATATATATATATATATATATATATATATATATATATATATATATATATATATATATATATATATATTGTCATGTTGTAGTGGCCGTAGGGCCACAAAACTATATTTATTGGAATAAAGATTGCGTCAGCACCATTAGCTATGAGAATAATATACATGAGTATCCCCAGGTACTCTAGACTTCAGTCCGCTTATATTATCCCAAATATCTTCTATGGTATACCATAGGCTGGTGCTTGAGGAATAAAAGAAAACGAAGAGTTCCCATAATTCCCTGTCCTGCCTCTCTCAATCCTACGTGACACGTGGCAGTCCATTCCAATGCGAAGGAAAGGTGGATCTAAAGGGGAGGAGTGGAGGGAACCTCCGATGGTGCTGACGCAATCTTTATTCCAATAAATATAGTTTTGTGGCCCTACGGCCACTACAACATGACATTATTGGAAATACAAGATTGCGTCAGCACCATTAGATATGCATGCGAAGAGGATGGAGGGATGTAAAAAGAGCCACCTGTGCATTAACAGAGTTTATTCAGCTATGCCTATATAATAACAATATAGGTTATGCTTAATCCCTTAACATCAGTCAATAATGAACGTAGGAGTGGCCTGTTCACAAAGACAGAGAAAATAACATAATGAAGAAATGAGCATCCCCTAAAGGCATGAGTGAGGACTACGGAACTGTTCCCATTGCCACGCAGTTGGTAGTACGTTGGTCATGTAGCAAATATCTATTAAGGAAAGACTGTGGAAGCCCAGCCTCCCAGTTCTTGCACTCTGGTTAGGGAGTGTGACCTGAGGAAGGCTAGTGAGGCTGCAACGCCCCTAACCGAATGAGCCCGGGGTGAATTCCCCGGGTCCGCTATTTCTATCACTCGACAGAGCAATTTAGAAATTGATCTAGGTCCCAGTGAATTGTGAGACCTAGAATTGTAGAAGAGGTGTTCCTTGCTAAGACCCGGTGTCGATTGTATGTAAGTATCAGTGGCTTGCACTGGACAAAGTGGGAGATGTTGACCCTTTTCTATTAATGCCGGTATTTGTAGAGGGGCCAAAAGGTAATCAGCCCTCTCATTCTTTGCATTCTTTGCAACAAACTTTGGGGAAGGAGCCAACGTAAGACTGGTCCCCTCACTTCCAAAATTTGTGAAGTTGGGATGTCTGGTTAAAGCAGCAAGTTGAGAGGCTTTGAAACCAGTGGCGAGTGCAAGGAGGAAAATGGCTCTCTGGAGTACGGTATTCTCTGACAGGTCATCGGCCACAGCCGAGAGTGAGGCTAATACCTTGTGAAGAGACAGACCACTTGGGAGAAGTCCTCGGACCCGGTATTATGTTAGCTCTTATGCCCTTCATAAGCAAACGCAATACTCTCTCATCTACTCTAATGTCAGCTCCGAACCATAGTGGATCCACCAGGGCTGCGTAGTGAGCGGATATTGTGGCCGGAGCTCTATTGCCGACATTAGCTAGCCAGCTGAGGAAGTCCAAAATTGTGGAGGCCGTTAGATCCTTCCCATTAGATTCCATGAAGCTCTGCAACCTTCTCCAGCTAGACTCATATTGCCTGATTGAAGATGGGCCTTTATCATTGTCTCCACTGCCTCTCCTGAGAATTGTCTCTGAAGGCCTTTCCTGAGAAAGTCCACGCGTGAAGACGCAGTGATGTCTGAAGAGGTGAGGCAAGGTTGTCAGTGAGGCAGGCTGAACCGAGTAGGAGAGGATGCGGGCAAGCCTCTACAAGTTCTCTGAACCAAGGTTGAGCTGGCCAGTAAGGGGCTATGAACAAAGCCTTGCCCTAGAAGGACCTCAGCTTGACGATCACTTTCGAGAGGACTGTGGTCGCTGGTGGAGGAAAAAGGTAGATGAAATCCCACCTGTTCCAGTCTTCCTCGAAGGCGTCTGGACCCCCAGCCGGAGTCCTGTGTGAGTATGTCAGGTAGTCCCCTAGCTGAGCGGTTTTCCTTGATGCAAAGAGATCTATTTGGGGAAGACCGAATCGAGTCACCAGTGAGGCGAACACTTGTGGTCTGAGGTTCCACTCGAATGAGGTTCCCCGGAAGCGCGAGAGGGCATCCGCCCAATCGTTCTCTATGCCTGGGACATACCGCGCTGACAGGTAGATGCGAAGATGCTGGGTGAGTTGGAAAATATCTTCGGACAGAGACAGGAGTGACTCTGAGCGTGATGTTCCCTGCCTTCTTATGCAGGCTACTGCGGTGGAGTTGTCCATGTCGAACCTTACCGCAGTGCCCTGCTGAATCTGGGTTCTGAGCAGCCACTCCTTCACTACGCACAGTTCCCTGTAGTTTATGGAAAGCAAGCGTTGCTCCTTTGTCCATGCCCCACATACTTGGTGACCCTGATTCGATTGGAATCCCTAGCCCACGTCCGATGTGTCTGTGGACACCAGCAAGGATGGAGCCGGGTTTGACCAAGGGACACATTTCTGCAAAGTCCCCGGTCGGAGCCACGGTCTCAGGAGGCGTAAAAGGGTGCGAGGAACTGGTCGTTGAGCATCCCTTGGGTACTTTTGGAAGTGTTTGTTCACTTCCAGTGTCAACCTCCTGTGCCTCAGCCTTCCTAGTGGTAGCACGGGTGCAGCAAAGTTTATGGTACCCAACATCTGTTTGCACTGGTGGCGTGACTGTGTTTTGGAGAAACTGCATCCCCTGAGAAGACGTAGTGTCCTTGCAGCGTTGTCTGGCGCAAGGATGATGGCATCTAAAGTTGACCATTTGATACCTAGCCAGGTTATCGTTTGTGTGGGATTCAATTTGGATTTGGGGAAGTTTAACAGCCATCCCATTCCTTCCAAAACCTGTAGAGTGGTCTTTACATTGGCTGCTGTTTGCTCCTTGGAATGGGAGTACAGAAGCCAGTCGTCGAGGTACATCAAAGCCCTTTTCCGCCAGGCGGTTGGACACCACTCTTGTCACTTTGGTGAACACCCTCGGTGCTAGTGACAGACCGAACGGAAGCCTGGTAAATTGAAACGTCACTTCTCCTACTTGAAAGGCCAGGATATTTCTGAAGCGGGGATGAATAGGGATGTGCCAGTAGGCATCTTTTAAATCTATTGATGCCAACCAATCCCCTCGACATAGTGTCGTCCGGACCTGAGCCACTGTTACCATCTTGAAAGGAACATGTTCGATGTATTTGTTGAGTGAGCTCAGGTCCATCACCAGTCGTGTTCGGTCTGAACCCTTTTTGGGAACCGTGAACAGTCTGGACAGGAGCACCTTCCCTGATGTCCTTTCTATGACCTTCTTTTCCAACATCTCTGAAATGTGTGGCACAACTGATTGAGACACTGAGGCTGATTTGCGAGGAGTTACCAGAGGAGGACGTGTTATCCAAGGCCAGGATAGTCCTTGGCGAACTATTTTGGTTGCCCAGCCGCCCTTTGGCCAGGAGGCGGCCCAACCCGACAGGCAACCCAGCGTTGCACCTTCATTGTTGCCTCGGCTTGGTACGGTTTGGTACTCGCCTGTTCTTGGTGTGGTGTTGGTTATGAAGGAAAGGTTGGCCTTTTCCTTGAGGACGAAAGGGCTGCTTTGGGTTCTGGTAAGGACGTTGGCGGTAAGGTCTTGGTTGGATAGGGGTCGACTGTTTCCTCAGGACATTTTCCTGAGGGAAACGTGAGGCTCTGGTCACCGGGTTGGTGACCTTGATCACTGGTGGTTGTGAGGCCACCACATTGTCTGTCGCCTCTTGGCTAAACAGTGATGTGGATAAAGGGTCCCCCCTCACTAAGCCTCGAAGAGTTGCCCCTGAGAAATCCTTCGCCGCCGCTGTCCTAGCTGCCAACCTTGTCTCCGCACATGCCCTGGCAGAGGCCTGAATATTATGAGCTGTCATAAAAGCCAGGCCTTCCGCCACTGTCGCACATCCCCGGAGAATGTCATCGAGTTGGTCACCCGTAAACGACTCAAAGTTAGTCGCCAGCCGCGACAGCCATACCTGTAGTAGGGAGGCTGTTGTAGTTGTGGACAGGTGGTGGGCGAGGGTTTGCCTTGCTGCCGTCTCAGCTGCCCACAGCTTGTGATCTGGATCCCTCAGTTGGTAAGGAACCTGTTTATTAGATGAGTCCCTCCACAAGAACTCAGTCAAGTTCTCAGGGACTCCGTGACCCAAGAGCTTAACAGGAAAAGCCGGAGGAATAGCCCTCTTGTGCTGGACTCCCTTAGCGTCCATGGCTTTCTCAAGCAGTGAGGGAATATCTAAAAGCTTAGACTTCTCCTCGCTCGACAGTGGAAAGAAGTAATGGTCTGGTAGTGTGATACCCGAAACATTGGCAATCCTGAGTGGCTCAGGTAGTTCCCCCACATTTATGCTTAGAACTCTTAGCAGAGTTTCTGCCGTATCGACTAAGGTAGCCGTAGAGACCTTAGAGGTAGAAGGTTGGAGTACCGAGGAAGGCTTCCGCTTATACAGGACAGCTGTCTCTCCCTCCTCATCTGTGGTGAGCTTTATTAAGACATCCGTCCTCAGTTTGAAACCTGATGGATCGGATAAGTCTGGCGAGGACAAACATATCTTACCATCTTCAAACGAAGGTTTCCAAGATGGCGGAATCGGAGTCCAGGCTATAGGTAGGAACTGGATAGTGGGGGTTTTGTTAGACGAAGCACCCTCATCTTCCCCCAGCGGGGCTGAGGCCTTGTGAGAAAGAGGCGAGGCCCAGGTAGACAGCCGTGGCATCGCGGTGGATCCAGGTTGACCAGACGGGGTCGGAGGGTAGGGAATCTCTCCTGGTGGAGGTGAGTCTACCTCCTCTTGTCCAACGAAGTAGTGGTCATGAGACTGATTCTGGTCACAAGGCAATTCGCAGGAGTCTGAATCAATGACTCCCAATGTCGGTGACGGTTGGGGTACCAGTACTCTGTACTCTTGTAAATGTAAATGTAAATGTACTCTTGGAATCTATCATCCTTGACAGGAGGTCAGGCAAAGAAGACACCAGGTCCTGGATCTGGGATGAAAGGGAGTTCATCTCATCCCTAGAAGCCAAGGGGGTAGCAGAATGTGACCTCTTCCTAGAAGGGGAGGCCGAGGACGAAATGTCATGGCGACTCCTCTTCCTGTCGTTCTTACCCCTGTGTCGGTCCCTCGATCTCTCCCTTGCCTTAGCAGTAGAGGAGGCCGGGGCTGGAGAGTGCCTAGAGGTGGAGGGAATGGGAGAAGCTGTTCTGACAGGAGCGAGCTCTTCCACTTCCGAGTCAGAACAGTGAGAAAGGGCGGTCTCGGTGGCGGACCGATCTGAGGAAAGGGACCTCCGTTTCAAGATATTGAAAGAGGTGCCCAAGGCCGAGTTTCTCCAAGTCACAGTCCTCCCTAGTTTTCCCAACACTTTCCTTGCTCTCGTCCATGTTTTCCTCAGAAGAGCTGAAGCCTCAAGTGAGTGATGTTGTTCCACAGGGACGTCCATGAGAGCTTGAACCCAAGGCGAACACACGTCACACGCCTCAGGATCGAACCCCTCCTCGGACAAGCAGGCGGCGTGGAGAGAACAGCGGCGATGGCCATCCGTGGACACACGGACCCCACACCCTGGGTCCACGCACACTGAGACCAAGGCCTGCGAAAGAAAATGCGGTGCCAGGAAAAACGGGAAGGGAAACCCCCGATCCCCGAGCGAGGCCGAGGCTAAGACCGAAGCCAAGACCGAGGCCGAGGCCAAGACCGAGGCCGAGGTCAAGACCGAGGCCGAGGTCAAGACCGAGGCCGAGGCCAAGACCGAGGCCGAGGCCAATACCGAGGCCGAGGCCAAGCACAAAAATAAAAGCAAAACCGCCGAACACGTGGTGGTAACAAAGCTAATAAAAGAAGTTTAGATAAAATAAAACAGACAGAGTTTGGTGTGCATAGTGAAAAAGTCCTGAGAACTAAAATTCACTGAACAGGGGAATCTAAAAAGAAAAAAACCCTAACTTGTAAATGACCACTTGACAAACGAATATGAACGGAAACCTGAACAAAAATTCGTGAGCAGCGGGCAGACAAGAGTAATCCAGCGGAAAAAATCCCTGACGGGAAAATAACACAAAAACTCGAAAAAAATCACAAATATGAGAATGAAATCCCCGAAATTCAGTGAATGGCGAATATGAGAGACTCAAAAATTCCCTAATTAGGTTATCCCCGGAAGGGGAAAAAACCCTCATTGCCCCGTGACAAAACAAATAAAGGGAGAGAAAAAACGAATATGGGTAGGGGCAGAACCCACTCCCATAAACTCGTAATAATTAGGATATCCCCAAAAGGGAAAATCCACAGGGAAAACACCAAACTAAAACAAGCTAATTCCTGCGGGCACCAGGAAACTAGCCACAAACAATAATTAAACTACCACCTATCCCTTAGCAGAAGGCTCAGGGACCACCACATGGGGAAATAAAACACAGCAGAACAACTTACCATGTCACTAGAAGAGAAGTGTCGATGAAAAACACAACAACTCGTAAGGGCAGTAAGGAAGCGCAGATTAACTAGTGCACAGTACGAGTCCACGTGAAAGAATGGAC
>CM035223.1:22178776-22183440 GCA_020233015.1 Callinectes sapidus | reverse complement strand
TCATGTTGTAGTGGCCGTAAGGCCACAAAACTATATTTATTGGAATAAAGATTGCGTCAGCACCATTAGCTATGAGAATAATATACATGAGTATCCCCAGGTACTCTAGACTTCAGTCCGCTTATAGTATCCCAAATATCTTCTATGGTATACCATAGGCTGGTGCTTGACGAATAAAAGAAAACGAAGAGTTCCCATAATTCCCTGTCCTGCCTCTCTCAATCCTACGTGACACGTGGCAGTCCATTCCAATGCGAAGGAAAGGTGGATCTAAAGGGGAGGAGTGGAGGGAAACTCCGATGGTGCTGACGCAATCTTTATTCCAATAAATATAGTTTTGTGGCCCTACGGCCACTACAACATGACATTATTGAAAATACAAGATTGCGTCAGCACCATTTGCTATGCATGCGAAGAGGATGGAGGGATGTAAAAAAGAGCCACCTGTGCATTAACAGATTTTATTCAGCTATGCCTATATAATAACAATATAGGTTATGCTTAATACCTTAACATCAGTCAATAATGAACGTAGGAGTACCCTGTTCACAAAGACAGGCAAAATAACATAATGAAGAAATGAGCATCCCCTAAAGGCATGAGTGTGGACTACGGAACTGTTCCCATTGCCACGCAGTTGGTAGTACGTTGGTCATGTAGCAAATATCTATTAAGGAAAGACTCTGTGGAAGCCCAGCCTCTCAGTTCTTGCACTCTGGTTAGGGAGTGTGACCTGAGGAAGGCTAGTGAGGCTGCAACGCCCCTAACCGAATGAGCCCGGGGTGAATTCCCCGGGTCCGCTATTTCTATCACTCGACAGAGCAATTTAGAAATTGATCTAGGTCCCAGTGGATTGTGAGACCTAGAATTGTAGAAGAGGTGTTCCTTGCTTAGACCCGGTGTCGATTGTATGTAAGTATCAGTGGCTTGCACTGGACAAAGTGGGAGATGTTGACCCTTTTCTATTAATGCCGGTATTTGTAGAGGGGCCAAAAGGTAATCAGCCCTCTCATTCTTTGCAAGAAACTTTGGGGAAGGAGCCAACGTAAGACTGGTCCCCTCACTTCCAAAATTTGTGAAGTTGGGATGTCTGGTTAAAGCAGCAAGTTGAGAGGCTCTGAAACCAGTGGCGAGTGCAAGGAGGAAAATGGCTCTCTGGAGTACGGTATTCTCTGACAGGTCATCGGCCACAGCCGAGAGTGAGGCTAATACCTTTTGAAGAGACCACTTGGGAGAAGTCCTCGGACCCGGTATTATGTTAGCTCTTATGCCCTTCATAAGCAAACGCAATACTCTCTCATCTACTCTAATGTCAACTCCGAACCATAGTGGATCCACCAGGGCTGCGTAGTGAGCGGATATTGTGGCCGGAGCTCTATTGCCGACATTAGCTAGCCAGCTGAGGAAGTCCAGAATTGTGGAGGCCGTTAGATCCTTCCCATTAGATTCCATGAAGCTCTGGAACCTTCTCCAGCAAGACTCATATTGCCTGATTGAAGATGGGCGGAGGGTCTTTATCATTGTCTCCACTGCCTCTCCTGAGAATTGTCTCTGAAGGCCTTTCCTGAGAAAGTCCACGCGTGAAGACGCAGTGATGTCTGAAGAGGTGAGGCAAGGTTGTCGGTGAGGCAGGCTGAACCGAGTAGGAGAGGATGCGGGCAAGCCTCTACAAGTTCTCTGAACCAAGGTTGAGCTGGCCAGTAAGGGGCTATGAACAAAGCCTTGCCCTGGAAGGACCTCAGCTTGACGATCACTTTCGAGAGGACTGTGGTCGCTGGTGGAGGAAAAAGGTAGATGAAATCCCACCTGTTCCAGTCTTCCTCGAAGGCGTCTGGACCCCCAGCCGGAGTCCTGTGTGAGTATGTCAGGTAGTCCCCTAGCTGAGCGGTTTTCCTTGATGCAAAGAGATCTATTTGGGGAAGACCGAATCGAGTCACCAGTGAGGCGAACACTTGTGGTCTGAGGTTCCACTCGACTGAGGTTCCCCGGAAGCGCGAGAGGGCATCCGCCCAATCGTTCTCTATGCCTGGGACATACCGCGCTGACAGGTAGATGCGAAGATGCTGGGCGAGTTGGAAAATATCTTCGGACAGAGACAGTAGTGACTCTGAGCGTGATGTTCCCTGCCTTCTTATGCAGGCTACTGCGGTGGAGTTGTCCATGCCGAACTTTACCGCAGTGCCCTGCTGAATCTGGGTTCTGAGCAGCCACTCCTTCACTACGCACAGTTCCCTGTAGTTTATGGAAAGCAAGCGTTGCTCCTTTGTCCATGGCCCACATGCTTGGTGACCCTGATTCGATTGGAATCCCCAGCCCACGTCCGATGCGTTTGTGGACACCAGCAAGGACGGAGCCGGGTTTGACCAAGGGACACATTTCTGCAAAGTCCCCGGTCGGAGCCACGGTCTTAGGAGGCGTAAAAGGGTGCGAGGAACTGGTCGTTGAGCATCCCTTGGGTACTTTTGGAAGTGTTTGTTCACTTCCAGTATCAACCTCCTGTGCCTCTGCCTTCCTAGTGGTAGCACGGGTGCAGCAAAGTTTATGGTACCCAACATCTGTTCGCACTGGTGGCGTGACAGTGTTTTGGAGAAACTGCATCCCCTGAGAAGACGTAGTGTCCTTGCAGCGTTGTCTGGCGCAAGGGTGAGGGTGGCATCTAATGTTGACCATTTGATACCTAGCCAGGTTATCGTTTGTGTGGGATTCAATTTGGATTTGGGGAAGTTTAACAGCCATCCCATTCCTTCCAAAACCTGTAGAGTGGTCTTTACATTGGCTGCTGTTTGCTCCTTGGAATGGGAGTACAGAAGCCAGTCGTCGAGGTACATCAAAGACGCCACGCCCTTTTCCGCCAGGCGGTTGGCCACCACTCTTGTCACTTTGGTGAACACCCTCGGTGCTAGTGACAGACCGAACGGAAGCCTGGTAAATTGAAACGTCACTTCTCCTACTTGAAAGGCCAGGAACTTTCTGAAGCGGGGATGAATAGGGATGTGCCAGTAGGCATCTTTTAAATCTATTGATGCCAACCAATCCCCTCGACATAGTGTCGTCCGGACCTGAGCCACTGTTACCATCTTGAAAGGAACATGTTCGATGTATTTGTTGAGTGAGCTCAGGTCCATCACCAGTCGTGTTCGGTCTGAACCCTTTTTGGGAACCGTGAACAGTCTGGACAGGAACACCTTCCCTGATGTCCTTTCTATGACCTTCTTTTCCAACATCTCTGAATTGTGTGGCACAACTGATTGAGACACCGAGGCTGATTTGCGAGGAGTTACCAGAGGAGGACGTGTTATCCAAGGCCAGGATAGTCCTTGGCGAACTATTTTGGTTGCCCAGCCGCCCTTTGGCCAGGAGGCGGCCCAACCCGACAGGCAACCCAGCGTTGCACCTTCATTGTTGCCTCGGCTTGGTACGGTTTGGTACTCGCCTGTTCTTGGTGTGGTGTTGGTTATGAAGGAAAGGTTGGCCTTTTCCTTGAGGACGAAAGGGCTGCTTTGGGTTCTGGTAAGGACGTTGGCGGTAAGGTCTTGGTTGGATAGGGGTCGACTGTTTCCTCGGGACATTTTCCTGAGGGAAACGTGAGGCTCTGGTCACCGGGTTGGTGACCTTGATCACTGGTGGTTGTGAGGCCACCACCTTGTCTGTCGCCTCTTGGCTAAACAGTGATGTGGATAAAGGGTCCCCACTCACTAAGCCTCGAAGAGTTGCCCTGAGAAATCCTTCGCCACCGCTGTCCTAGCTGCCAACCTTGTCTCCGCACATGCCCTGGCAGAGGCCTGAATATTATGAGCTGTCATAAAAGCCAGGCCTTCCGCCACTGTCGCACATCCCCGGAGAATGTCATCGAGCTGGTCACCCGTAAACGACTCAAAGTTAGTCGCCAGCCGCGACAGCCATACCTGTAGTAGGGAGGCTGTCGTAGTTGTGGACAGGTGGTGGGCGAGGGTTTGCCTTGCTGCCGTCTCAGCTGCCCACAGCTTGTGATCTGGATCCCTCAGTTGGTAAGGAACCTGTTTATTAGATGAGTCCCTCCACAAGAACTCAGTCAAGTTCTCAGGGACTCTGTGACCCAAGAGCTTAACAGGAAAAGCCGGATGAATAGCCCTCTTGTGCTGGACTCCCTTAGCGTCCATGGCTTTCTCAAGCAGTGAGGGAATATCTAAAAGCTTAGACTTCTCCTCGCTCGACAGTGGAAAGAAGTAATGGTCTGGTAGTGTGATACCCGAAACATTGGCAATCCTGAGTGGCTCAGGTAGTTCCCCCACATTTATGCTTGGAACTCTTAGCTTTCTCTTAGAGTTTCTGCCGTATCGACTAAAGTAGCCGTAGAGACCTTAGAGGTAGAAGGTTGGAGTACCGAGGAAGGCTTCCGCTTATACAGGACAGCTGTCTCTCCCTCCTCATCTGTGGTGAGCTTTATTAAGACATCCGTCCTCAGTTTGAAACCTGATGGATCGGATAAGTCTGGCGAGGACAAACAGATCTTACCATCTTCAAACGAAGGTTTCCAAGATGGCGGAATCGGAGTCCAGGCTATAGGTAGGAACTGGATAGTGGGGGTTTTGTTAGACGAAGCACCCTCATCTTCCCCCAGCGGGGCTGAGGCCTTGTGAGAAAGAGGCGAGGCCCAGGTAGACAGCCGTGGCATCGCGGTGGAT
>CM035223.1:22153776-22173776 GCA_020233015.1 Callinectes sapidus | reverse complement strand
TCCGTTATTTTATTTATTCATTGATGATCATATCATTTGTTGGAGACTTGCTATTTTCTTTATTTATTTATATTCCTTACAACCTCTTCCTTAGTAATTTGATAATTAAGTATTGTTCATTATTAAAACAGTCCAAATCAATCACATTATCTACATCGTCTTTATTATTGTCGTCATTCACCATAAAAGGGATTTGGCATTTCTCTTTCTTACTGTTCAGAACTTTATGAACTTTAGGGTTGCCAATCTTCTTTTTTTCCAAGCTTATTAATTAGATTTGTTCGCTCCTTGTTTCTTACTCTCTTTAAAATTCCCTTATATTTCTTGCTTTTTTCAATCATTAAGTTAAAATTAATAGTGTTTTTATGCCAATGCCTTGCTTTATGATATTTTTTTCTTGATCTCCAACACTAGCTGTCGTAACCCACCATAGAAGCATTATTAGATTTCTTAATAAAGAATTTTTTTTCTTTGTGGAAAAACTTTAAATGCAGGATCAATAATAATGTCTTTTAATTCCTTGTTAATATAATCTACAGCTAAATATTGTACCTTTTCAATCAACTCATTAATGTTACCTACATTATTTTGACCAGCATTCTCAAACTTTTCTCAGTGACCCACTTTCCTGGCTTCGCACATCCCAAAGCTACATGGGTATCCGATTTTCCAATAGTTTCTTTGCTTAATTAAACATCTAAATCTGAATTTTGCGTGTAACCCACAATGCACATCTGATAACATAGGATCAAAGTCAAGTACCTTTAATGTTTCTACTAGCTGCATTACAAATGGTGAACCTAAAAAGTAGTCTATGGTTGTGTGATATGTAGTAGTAGGATTGCCAACACAACAATCCTCCCCTAGTCTACCATTGAATATAAACATTTCATTTTTTTTTTTACAAATTTCCACCATTTTCCTACCATTGGAGTTCCTATCAGGTGTTAAATCTTGATTAGCCCCATCGGCCGGTATACCATAGTCTGACAAGTTTGTGTAGGGTATCTCAGCAATCACCTGATCATCATCAACAACATTAGAACAAAAATCTGGAAGAGTAAGCGTGTGAGCAGTGAAGTTGCCACACAAAATATGGACATAATCGTCATTTGTATAAGTCAATAGAAAGGTATCCAAGTCATGAAAATGTTCTTCATTACCATATCTTGAGTGTGAAAGAGGAATATAAACACAACTTAAAACTAGCTCTTTATCTAAACCTATACTCCTTTTATCTATCTTAACTGATAGTTATGAATCAAACTCAGATCTCACTTGTTTCCACTTAGAGCTAACATTCTTTTTAATTGCAATAAGAGAACCACCAGACTTCAATCTGCTTGATTTAGTCCCATTCTTGTAAATAATATCAAACCCATGATTATCCATTCTATCTTTCATGTTGATCAAGTCAACGTCATCACATTTACGTTCTGTAAAACAAATAATATCATAATCATTGATGAAACTAACAAAATCTGCAGAGAGAAGCTTTGACTTAATGCCACAAACATTGAGAGACAATACATAGAGAGGCATCTGGAGAGTGTGCACTACAGGGGTAACAGTTGTAACAGAATTATGCTTAGCCACAATCCTAGAACCCAAACAACTCATGCAAACTAGGGTCTTCTAAGATAAGAGTGGTGATCCCAACTTTTTTGTTTTATTTTGTTTTGTTTGTGTGTGTGTGTGTGTGTGTGTGTGTGTGTGTGTGTGTGTGTGTGTGTGTGTGTGTGTGTGTGTGTGTGTGTGTGTGTGTGTATATATTTACCTCGTTGCATTATACAGAGTTGGAGCGGGGCTTGTAGTGTCCTGTCTCCATATCTCCATATATCCAACATTTCTTTGAATTTATGTATAATGGTTGCTGTAACAACTGTCACGGACGTGGTACTCGTATTTTATTTTATTTGTGTACGTATGTTTTTTTTTCTTCCCCACTTTTGTGCTTTGTTTAGTTCAGCCTCGTGGTGGCTGGCGCCAGCAGGTCAGAAATGGGAGGATAATGGGTCAGTGGTGAGGGGGGGAGGAATGGTCAGCTGCACCTCTCTCTCTCACCACTCCTTAATTTGTTACCATTTGAAGGTCACTTTATTTTTCATTATTATGTACATTTGATGTTTTAGTTTAAGTTTGTTTGTTTTTTGAGCACTATACGAAGGGCGGAAGTTGGCAGAGCTTGTTCTCTGTTCGGGAATTGTGTACGTCGCAGTAGAGTGGAGGAAAAACTTATGATTCCCATTGCTATGTAAGTTACATAACAAATTGCTTTTATTTTGTACAATAGGGAATTTTTATAATCTTTCATGTTAGTATAACGTAGCGTTAGGGCATTTTTACCTTTTTGGCCTGTAAACCTTTTACCTCTCACTTTTCCATCTTGAAATTTGGAGAGGATATCATGTGTTATACTGCCTCCATGTAAATGCCACTACTGAACCAATATTTGATTAGTTAGGTAGTGTTTCCTTTGTGTTCTGGTGTAACCACGTGAGTAGACAACCACGGAGGTCAGCGCAGGGCTCGGGGGCAATATAAGCCGCCGAGCAGCCAATCAGCGGCCAGCAGCCCCGCCCCGGCCCTCGCCCCGCACTCTTCAGTCGGCCGCCAGACCCCAAGACAGCAGTGTCTCCTCCCGGCTGTGGGATACGCTTTGTGCCGGTCGTGTGACTGAGTGTGAGGCCACCCAGCCAATCAGCGGCCAGCAGCCCCGCCCCATCCCCTCACCCCGCATTCCTCAGTCGGCCGCCAGACCCCCGACACAGCCGTGTCTCCTCCTTCCGGCTCGGGGAGACGCTTTCTGCCGGGCGAGGCCACCCAGCCAATCAGCGGCCACTAGCCCCGTCCCGCCCCCTCGCCCCGCATTCTTCAGTCGGCCGCCAGCAACCACCACAGCAGCATCTCTTCCTTGCTTTCGGCCAATCGTGTGGCCACGTGCGCGGCCACCAGGCCGCCCTGCTGTTTATAAAAGTGCCGTGTGAGTGTTTCAGTGCTGTGTTTTCGTCAGTGTTGTGTGTTTAGTACTGTATGTACTAAGGAAGCCACGTGAAGAACACAGTGTCTCCCTCGTGTAGTGAAGTGAAGTGAAGTGAAGTGTAGTGAAGTGCAGTGAAGTGAAGTGCAGTGTCGTGGAGTTGTGTGAGTGTCTCAGTGTTCTGTTTTTGTCAGTGTTGTGCTTGCTGTGTGCAGTTTGTATCAAGTAAGCTGTGTGAAGTGAAGTGTTTATCCAGCGATGTGTATTTGATGCCAGTGCTGTGCTGTTGAGTGAAGTGATTATGTATCGTGGTGTCTCCAAGTGCCTGCGGTGTTTTTAGTGCTTGGAAGTGCAGTGTTTTTTTTCCAAGAAAGTGCGCCCCACCAGTGTTTCTCCCAAGTGCAGTGCTGCGCTCCTTTCCAGCGGTGATAGGCTGTCTACCACCATGCTCTGACCGGCACCATGGGACGAGTCAGAATAAAGCATCCCCGCCCCGGGGATATCGGGGTGAGGAGAAAGCTTTTAGACATCCTTTCTCCCGAAGTAAAGGTCACCAGGCTCATTCCAGCCAATGACGCGGTGATTATTCTAACCCCCACCGATAAAGACGCCGACGCCGTCTTCAAAGATGGCAAGCCCACACAACTGGCAGCGGGTGGCTTCACCCCCCTTGTCCCTCCAGAGCTATGCGCCCAACGCACAGTTATATGCTCAGGCCTGGACGATCTGGTCAGTGAGAACAAGGTGGAGGACATTGCCGTAGGAATAGGAGTGCAACACACTTGGGCGAAGGTAGAAAGTGTGTTCAAGTTCCCTCGCTCCCCCACCATCAAGATCACATTCGACGATGTGGAAATGGCCAAGAAGGCACTTCTGGAAGGGCTCCACCTCTTCCAAATCCACATTCCCGGCCACCAAATGAGACAAGATGTCTTTATACCTCTGCTCACCTGCAACAGGTGCCATGCCGTGGAAGACCACCCAACCAAGACCTGCCCCAAACCTGCTGGCTATGTGCTCTGCTCAGAGTGCGGCAGCGAGGATCACTCATTCAGGACCTGCACGGCCACTGCGAAGAAGTGTCTCCACTGTGGCGGGGAACACAGCGCCAGAGCCATGCGCTGTCCTATGCGTAAGGAGGGTCTCAAAAACAAAGGAGAAGCTGCCCGACAGGCAAGAGTGCGGCCAAGTGTCTCCTTCGCACAAGCCGCATAATCGGCTCCGGCCCCTGCCGCCCCCATCCCGGCTGATCCCACCAAGACACTCGCCAGTCTCATGTGCCTCTTCCATGCACATCTGGCCAACACTTTAGCCCCCGGCTGTTTCCAAGAAACCCTCTCAGCAAGCTTGGCTGAGAATGGCCTTCCAGATGTGAAGCTGCTTTCCTTCACGCCTCTTCGGGCCCCAGAGTCCTTCTTTAGGGCCTTTGCACCTGCTCCAGAGCCCGTGCCATCACCAGCAACAGCTTCAGCCCCAGAAGACAATGTCTCGACCCCCTCGGACGTCGCCTCCTCCGTTGCCTCCATCACCAGCGACGACGACACGGAGTCCACATGCCCAACCGTTCATGAAAACGTACGGTTCGGCTTCATCGCGAGGATACAAAAGAAGAAAGATCCCCAGCACGTCTAGCGAGCTCGAGCAGTCTCTCCGTAAGGGGAGCTTTGTTCTGAGCCACACCGGCCCTCAGGAGATGAGACAAATAGTACTTGACTATGTCAAGGAAAACCTTGCCTCCCTCCCCTCTTGGATCATACACTCCAATGAGGATTATGAAAGGGCCATGAACGATCCCCATCAGATCATCGGCGAGCTTCTCCAGGGTAGACTGCCTCTTTTGTGTGAGTAATGGCACGATTACGTGTAATTCAGCACAATGTTCTCTCTTGGGAAAACCGTAAGTATGACCTAATTAACACCTATAGGCACTACGACGCTGACATCTTTCTACTCAATAGCCACGGACTAAGTGACGACAAAAGACTCAAGATTCCCGGTTTTAGAGTTTACCAGCAAAATTATAGTAATGACCAGAACGACGGAGTGGCTATTGCGGTAAAATGTCGTCTCCGACATAGGGTCGAGGATGATTTTTTATCCGAGACACTCGCAAGAGAGATTGACACCTCAAACGGACCTCTACTCATAGCCACGAGCTACCTTCCCCTCCGCCGACCTTACTTACCCCACCCAGACTTCCTTCGCCATTTACGAAGACAGACCCCAGTTTTTCTGGTAGGGGACTTAAATGCTCGACACCCCTATCTTGAGTACACTGCCACCAACCAGGTAGGCAGAGACATAACAGATTACTTTCGACATTGGTCCCTACTTTCCTACTTTCTTCAACCATCATACTTCTTCTTCACCTGACATTGCTCTGACCAATAGAGCTAATTTTTTTTAATTATGCCCTCTCACCAGGACCTCTGACGACCAGTGACCACATCCCCATCATTCCCGACATTTCCACCTCTCCTATGCTAGTTCCCTCTCCCCCTAACTTCCTCTTTCAGCAGAACAGACTGGGACACCTTCAAGGGAGACGATGCCCTACAGATGACTAATCTTCCCGACGTTACTTATGGGTCCCTGGAGGAAATTGACGAAGCACTCGAGACCTGGATGACCACAGTAAAGGCTACAGCGGACCGACATATACCTAAGACTACTTTCAGACTCAGGGCGGCCCCAAGGCCTTCCCGGACAACGCAGCTGCTCAGAATGCAATTCGACGGCACTGCGTGACAGAGCAACAATTAGAGGGTGGACTTACGACGACTACAGACGATACAACTAAATAAAGGTTGCACTACAAGACTCACGATAGGCTGAGGCCAAGGAACACTGGGGGAGGAAGTTGGCTAGCTTTGCTGCGAACTACTGGCACCCCAGGAAGTTTTGGCGAGAGATGAAATGCCTCTCGGGACGTACAACGGGACCCGACACCTACCTACTAGACCACACAGGCAAGTAGTTGTTCACCAACAACGTCAAAGAACGACTTTTCACCAACATATGGGACCACGTCTACAGTGAAGACTACGACAATGACTTTGATGACAATGACCAGGTGCTGAATTACATGACTGCTGCCGTACAGAGGACCTACCCCTATAACCAAGCTGACCCTGCCCGTCTCACCGGCTCTTCTCCTATGGATTGTTTTATTTCCTCCTGCGAGCTGGCTGCCGCTATAAAACGCGGCAGACCGACCTGCCCAGGGGGAAGTAAGATAAATAAAACTATAATTTCATATCTTCCAGATTCCGCACTTTCCAGACTACGGGCCATTCTCAATGCAGCACTCTCTGCCGGCTACTTCCCAGACGGGTTCAAACAGGCCGAGATGCGGATGATACCCATGGCCGGCAAGCCTCCCACTCGACCGGAGAGCTACCGTCCCATCTCCCTTCTCGAGGTCCCTGGGAAAATACTCGAACGGGTTATCAACTCACGGCTGCACACATATCTGGAGACCGGTTACCATCTTCATCCTGCTCAGTACGGATTTCGGAGAGGTAAAGGCACTGTGCATGCAATTGCACTGGCCACCGAAACCATGGCCCTGCACAAAGCCAACGGATTCCGCTGCAACCTAGTACTGCGGGACATGAGCAAGGCGTTCGACTGTGTATGGCACCTTGGGTTGAAGTACAAAATCCTTCACCTAGGCTTGCCTGCCCCGGTGGAGCGCCTGCTCTGTGATATTCTTGACGACAGGATAGCAAGGATAAGAGTTGGGGACCATCTTGGCCCAGCCTTCCCCCTTGCCACTGGAGTCCCGCAAGGCAGTGTGCTGTCCCCTACCCTCTACAGTATTTATACCAGCGACTGCCCTGTTTCAGATCCTGGTATTAATGTACTATACGCAGATGATGTCTCCCAGATAGTCTTCCACCCAGGTCGCTCAAGCCGCATGACAAATGCCCGGACCGGTAGAGAGATCGCACGCATCAACAACTTTGAGAAGGAGTGGAGGATCAGGACCAATTTGGCCAAGTTCTCTGTTATCCCGCTTGCCACCAGGACCCCCGCACCGCTGATTGTTGAAGGAGACGACGTCGGCCTCAGCATGGGGCTCTCGGTATCCTCGAGGGGATACACTGGCCATGTGTCCCAGCGGGTGTCAAGAGCGAAGCTCTATCGCTTCAGGGATTTGGCCACTGGTCTTAAACTCCATCTAATAAAAGCCCTAGTTCTGCCTATATTAACTTATCCTCCTGTCTCTTTACACGTTCTCTCTAAAACAGCTATAAGCAGACTCCAGAAAGTCCAGAACAGCGCTCTGAGGTTCGCCTTCGGCACCAGATGGGACGACTTCACCAGCTCGTAATCGCTCCACGAGGCCGCGTCCATCCCAGCCCTCAACGTCCGCCTCTACGAGATGGCAGCCAAGGTGTGGCAAGGGATAGAGGACGAGGAATGGGACCAGTACCTGGTGCTGAAGACCATGCTCCACAGCGTCAACATGCATGGTTTCCGAGGAGCCTGCTGAGACTTGAAAACAACCCCCCTGAGCCCCGATACAGGTGAAAGTTACCATTCTCTTTTTCTTGTCTTCCAATACCTGTATCAACCATTCATTCCAATCCACCATGAACAAACTACTGCCCCTTCCTTTTATCCAACAGAACTTCCAGCCTCTGTCGACCCCCTCTTACCACTAGTGCAAGAACGTGTCTGTCCCTTCTGCCCGTGATCAGACGAGCCACCACCCGATGGAGGATGAACCGAGGGATCTGCCAGAACCGAGAGCGTCACCCACCGGGCGACAACGTTGGCGGGCCCGGTACCGTTCCCCCCAACGTGTTCTCCACCTCAACCTGCGCCCTGAGTTGTTGGGACGCTGGCCTGCGTCTCAGCAAGGGGTACACACGGCATCTGGGCAAGCCTGCAGAGCTTCCGGAAGCAGGATTGAGCTTCTGAGGCACAACACCCTGGGGAACATACCGGAACCGGAACCCAACGACACCTCCTACCTACCGCGACCTACCTAACGAAGACCACCTACCTGCCGCCCCCCAAAGTGGCAGGCATCCCCCGAAGAAGACCCTTCACCAATGATGAAACTTTTAACGTTTAACATCCTATGCGTTAATGAATCAATGACTTGTGACCCCTTACCATGTCAGCAAGGGTGGTTTTTCCCCGGGAGCTCCGGTTTCCACCCAAGGAAACATCCATGCTGCATGGTTCCCTATATATTGTTTTTGTATGCTAAATCTATATGTATGTTTTATTTCTGTTACTATGTTAACATCGACTGTAAAACAATGTAACCCTCCAACACTAGGTCTCACAGCAGTATGGGTGGTTTTCCCCCGGGAACTCCGATTTCCACCCCCTTGATCCGAAACAAACTGCTCTGTGACTTTCATCACTTAAAAGCAGCAGGCCGGACCACCCGGCATCTTTCTACTCCTACTGTATTTCTGTATTTCCTCTCTTTTTCTTCCAGAGTACCAGTCACGGTACACTTCCCCCCCCCTCCTTTTGTAACCCACCTTCTCTTAATAAACTTTGTAAACTTTGTAAACTTTGGTCCCCCTCACTCGGTCACGGAGGTAAAGGTCACGTTCACCGCGCTTCCTACTGTGTAAGATATTGTTGTGTGTTTTCCTAGGGTTTATGAGTAGGCTAATATGTACGTAGGTATGTTTTAAGGTGATTCTTTGGGGTGAGGTTAGGAGCGCCGCCCAGATATTTTACGCTTTATTGGAGTGAATTTTGAAGAGGCTTGCCGCCTCGTTGATCACTATATTTTGTCCTTCCCTTTTTTTGTTTGCTTTCACAGTACGTTTGTGTATGGAATTATTCCGCCAAATTTTGCTTCGCGCATTTCTTTTATCCTGGATGAGTTTTCTTAACACTGCTGGAGTGTGTGGTGTTTCATTTTAACGTAACTGTGAAAGAGGGTCGGATCTTTCCACTTTCTTTTATTTTTGTGTCTGGGTGACGTCTCCTCTCCTCTCTCTCATTTCTTTTGTGTGTGTGGTTTTTTCTGTGCTTATGTGTTGTGTCTTTGTGTGTATTTTATTTTCTGTGTTCACTTCTGTGGTTTTTCCTTGTGCACCAATCTCTGAGTTACCTCGATCCCTATGGTAACAGGGACAAGATTTATTTCTGTTAGCCAGCTTAGCATTATTATTATTATTATCTCGAGTTCTTTTGTGTGTCCAGATATTTTTGTGTTTGTGTGGTGTTTGTGGAGTGGTGTTTGCTCGTAATCCTGTGTTTTGTTTTGTTGTCCTTGATTTTATCTTTTATAATAATCAGTTCAGTGGCCCTTCAGGCAGTCAGATCTGTTGTAAATATTTTGTAAATAAATTGTAAGTAAGTGTACTTACATTTGTTTATTTTAACAAGTACACGCCCAGAACCTGGTTGTTGAAATTATAATAGTTTACCCCTCTGATAAGAACTGTGAAGACGTATCATGAAAGGGGCGGCGAGTTTGAGAGGGTGCGTGTGTGTGACACAACTTCGTCTTTTAAACCATTCCAAGCATCCACAATTCTATGTGGAAAACTGTACATTTTAATGTCCTTTGAACACCGACTCTTTTTCATCTTCCTCGAGTGTCCTCTCATCTGTCTTATTTCTTCCTCCATCATCACCAGGTTTTGCTAGTCTAGCTTTTGAATGCCATTTACTATCTTATATAGAGTTATTAGATCTCTCTCTCTCTCTCTCTCTCTCTCTCTCTCTCTCTCTCTCTCTCTCTCTCTCTCTCTCTCTCTCTCTCTCTCTCTCTCTTTGTGGCTACTCTTTGGATCCTTTCTAATTTCCTTATATCCTTTTTCACATTAGGTGACCACACCCCTGCTGCATATTCCAATCTTGGTCGTATCATACTGGTTTAAATGTTCTCATTATATTTTTATCCATGTAGTGGAAAGCCACTATTATGTTAGTTAACATTCTATATGTTGAGCCAAATAGTTGATTTATTAATTGATATCCTGGATGTTGGTCCAAATAGATGGCTTATGTTCCGTTCAGGGCTCAGTGTATCTTGTATCACTACCCCCAGATCTTTATCTTCCTTGTCTTAAGTATTACATCCTGTCCCATCTTGTAATTCCATCGTGGCCTTCTTTTGCTCTTGCCTAGCTCCATCACATGACATTTCTTTCCATTAAAATCCAGTTTCCACTTCTTACTCCATTCATCAATTTTGTTTATGTCTCCTTGTAGCTCTCGACAGTCATCAATGTTTTTAACAATTCTGATTAATTTGACGTCATCTGCAAACCGATTCATGTAGCTGGTCACGCCACACTGCATGTCATTTATATATATCTGGAACATTATGGATGCTAAGACTGACCGCTGCGGTACTCCACTTGTTACATTTCTCCAACTTGAAGCTGCATGTCTGATTACAATTCTCATTTCTCTATCTTTCAAATAATCCTGCATCCATTCTAATACTTTCCCTCTCAGCCCACCTATGTGTTTCAGTTTCCATAAGAGTCTCCTGTGTGGAACTGTATTAAATGTTTTTTAATGTCTAGGTAGACAGCATCCCTCCACTCATCTCTGTTTTCGATTCCTTTAATTACTTGTGTATAGAAACTTAGTAGGTACGTCACACATGATTTTTCTTGTCTGAATCCAAATTATCTATTAGATATAACTCCATTGTCTTCCAAATATCTCACCCATTTCTCTTTAATGAGTATCTCGAAGATTTTGCTGACAACACTTGTTAGCGACACAGGTCTATAATTTAGTGAGTCAGTCTTCTTTCCTTCATTGTAAATGGGCACTATGTTGACCCTCTTCCATACATGGGCAGACAAGGCCCTTGTGCCGAGATGGCAGTGGGGAGGTGAGAAAATCTGGCAGAGACGCATCAGAACGCTTAACTTCATAGAAGCTGTTTTAGTAAGAGAAAAGGTGTGGATTCCTTTTTAGATTATAAGTAAAGGAAAGACAAAATATTCACTGTAGAAGAGAGGGAAGTTGAATCTTAGAGAGATTAGAAGTCAGACGTTCTGTTGTGTTGCGTCTCTGAGTGAATTGTTACTTTCCTGAAGGGTTGGTTGTCTCTGGAAAGATTTTGAAAGTTTAGGGTGGAATCATCAGCGTAGGAATGAATGGATAGGGCAAGAAGTTTGATTCTGAAGATCACAGATAGATAATAGAAAGAGTGATAGAGTTGATACGACATAACTCTAGAGAACACTACTTTTAACAGATTTTAGGAGAACAGTGATCATTTACCATAGCAGCACTTGAACTTTCAGAGAGGAAACTTGAGACAAAGTTGCAGAGGGAAGGGTAGAAACTGTGAGGGCTGTTTTGAAATCAAAGCTTTGTGCCAGAGTGTATCAAAAGTTTTTGATATATCTAAGGCAGCGGCAAAACTTTTACCACAATCTCTAAAAGAGGATGACCAAGACTTGGTAAGGAAAGGCAGATCACTAGTAGAGTGACCTTGACGGAAGCCATATTGGCGATCATATACAAGATTGTAAAGTGACAGCTATAGGGCGGCAATTTGAGCAATTAGAACGGTCACCCTTTTTAGGGTCAGGATGAATGTTGGCAAATTTCCAGCAAGAAGGAAAGGTAGATGTAGATAGACAGAGTTGAAAGAGTTTGGCAAAGCAGTGTGCAAGCAGGGAGACAATTTTTGAGAACAATCAGGTCCATAAGCCTTCCGAGGATTTAGTCCAGCTATAGTAGGGCATGGAAAGCATCACTGGGGAGAAGGCATGAAATAGTCAGAGGGAGGAACAAGCCCAGAAGCATCCAAGATAGAGTTACTAGTCAAGTTTTGAGAGAAGAATTATACTTTATAGACAGAATTGATGGCAGTAGTGCCATCAGGATGAAATAAAGGAAGGAAAGAGGAAGAGCTAAAGTTATTGGAGATGTTTTTGGCCAGATGGCAGTGTCATGGTTGATAATGTTCTTCCTCACTATTTTCAATATTGTGTTGACAAGCGGGAGTTACCGTAACCTTGTTTGGTGGTACAGCAGGCTGGCTGGTGGTACTGTTCAGGTCAGGTAATGAGATGTTGTGCGGTAACTATAGGGGAATTAGTGTTATGGACACGCTTGCCAAAATACAAAATGACACATTAATACGTCTTAATAGGTTAAAACTGTGGTGTGACGTAGACAAGTGTCAAGCTGGTGCTCAGGAAAGAAGAGGATGTATTGACCAAATGATAAGTTTGAGACTCTTATGTGATTATGCAGTGTACGTACAGAAAAGTGAAGTTATATGTGATGTTTGTTGACTTAAGCAAAGCATAATATGATAGGGTCCCCCGCTCAAAGTTGATAGATTGCCTGAAGACATTAGGGTGTGGGGCGACTATGGTAAAAGCAATACAAAAGATGTATGTGTGTACTAACAACGTCCTCAAGTCAGCAACTATAAATGCATCTATCGGCGTAAAGCGTAAGGCTCCAACACATGTGGACCGCATGGTACATCTGCTAAAATCAACGCTACGAGACGACGGATTTCTGGTAGCAACATGCATGCGTTAATACTGACTGATGGACGATACTGACTGTGATATTAGCGACTGGCAGAGAAAGGTGGGAAAGGAAACTCTCTGTCGTGTCTCAATTTGGTCAGGATAGTGGAATGATTGTTAACGAAAAGAAAACGATTTTTTTTGTGATAAATGGCCAGGAATGTGATAGGCGCTGTTTGGCAAGTGGAGGAATACGAGTTAAGTGGTATGTTTCTGAATATTCGTATGTTGGCTCATTCATGGTTTACAGATTGTGGGAAAAGTGACGCAGCGGTGGCGTGGCACGTCATGAAACCGCATCAGAAGCAGTGGCCTTAAATATCTAAGTTTTCCATATTTTGTGCAAGCAACACCGCAATGCCCTTCATTATATGAAATTGTTTTTTTTTGACGCAGCAGTAGTATGTCATTACTATACAGCTCTGAATCATGGTTAACAGGGAAAACAAAATGTATTGACAAACACTATATAGTAAGCTGGTGAAGTAAGTGTCTGCTGGGCGTCAGGAGGAACACGAGTATGAATTTGTGCATATTGGAAGCAGCAGCAGCAGCAGCAGCAGCAGCAGCAGCAGCAGCAGCAGCAGCAGCAGCAGGCATTCCTCCCGTCCAGACAGACAATTATTCAACAGAAGAGGATATCTACCCTTCATTCAGTCAAAACGTAGCCATGGTGACGCCGATGAACCACCCTTCCACCTTGTATACCGCTTATGCTGGGAGACAAACGCCCCTGGGTACAGGTTTCTAGAACGAGGTGGTGCTGAGAATAGGAACGCTGATCCGCTACAGACAATAAGAGCTTAATACAGAAGTGAAAATGCTCCAGCAGCAGCATCAAAGCTCACACACTAACTAGGTACGTATATTACCAACATGAACCCGACCAAGACAACACACCCAATAGATTCCAGCAACGTCTGTATCCCGGATTTTAAAAGACAATCATTCACTACATTAAGACATATGTTTCATAATTGAAGAGTAGAGGTGGGAGGTGGAGCCACACCTATTCCTCGAGAGGAGCTGATGAATGAGGGAAATAATGTGCTTGAATTGTGTGACTATATCCATGAGGTGGTGATTGATGATTTACATGTACGTATGTATGAGTAGTTTGGAATGGCATGTGCAGGGAGGGAGGGAGGGAGGGAGGGAGGGAGGGACTGAGGGCTTCGTGATGATGATGATGGTGACCAAGTGCTTCACGGCCATGATGAGTTCAATTTATTAACACTTGTTTTAGTATGTTTGGGGTTTCATGTTATGTTCACGTTTCATTCATTTTGTGATATAATATTGTCACTTATTCTTTTTTTTAATGTGTTCAATTTCTATGTAATCTAAGTGTGGTTCATGTGTCTCTAGTATGTGTCATGGGTTGTTTCATGTGATTCATGTTTGGTTTACGTTTCATTATGTAACTCATATTTGTTTATTTTCTTAAGTGTTTTTTATAATCCATATATGTTCCACGTATTTCATGTACTTAATGGATATTTCATATGTTTCATGTAAGTCATGTGTGCTTCATGTTTCTCGTGTAAGTGATGTACATATCTTATGCAATTAATAATATGTTCCAAGTATTTTGTATTAGTCATGTGTTTTCGTGTTGTTTTCATGGGATTCACGTGTTTTATGTATGTGTGTTCTGTGGTTCATGTGATGTATGGGTAGTTTGTATGTTTCATATGAATTATGCATGTTATGTTTCATAGGATACCCGTGTGTTTCATATGCTGAGTTATGTGTGTCTTATATAGTGTTTATTGAAATACCCGCGTGGTTCATGTGTTTGATATAAGTGGTGTTTGTTTATGTGTGTCATGGGATTCTCGTGTTTTTATGTGTTTCATGGGATTCTCGTGTATTTTCATGTGATGTATGTGTGTTGGGAATTTCATGGGATTCTTGGGTATGTCATGTGTTGCATATGATTTATGTCGATCTTATGTGTTGTATGGGATTTCTGTGTTCTATGTGTTCCATATGATTCATGTGAGTCTTATGTGTTTTATGGGAGCTCTGTGTGTTTCATATTTTCAGAGGATTTATATCAGTCTTATGTGTTTTATGTGAGTTCTGGAGTTTGATATGATTTATGACGGTCTTGTGTGTTTTATGGGAGTTCTGTATGTTTCATGGGTTCGATATGAGTTATGTGTGTTTCATGTGTTTCCCTGTGTTTTATGTGTGCATGTGTATTTGTTACTTATGTTACTTACACTAAGCACTTGATTTCCATACTAAACACTCAGCTAACAGGTCTCTGATAATTGTGATTTATTAATTCAAGTTGGACAAACCGCTTTATATGTATTTCTTGTCAGTGTGTGTTTTTACTTTATCAATAAACTACTACTACTACTACTACTACTACTACTACTACTACTACTACTACTACTCTGTGTGTGTGTGTGTGTGTGTGTGTGTGTGTGTGTGTGTGTGTGTGTGTGTGATTGATTGATTGTTTGTTTATTGAATGCTCAGACTTTTATAAAAAAAAAGTATGGAGCACAGCTCCTCTTACAACTATCTTAGTAACAGTTATACTTCTAATGATACTTAATTGATTTTTATAAACATCTTTCACATGAGTAACACCATCATTGCTACCTAAATAACGTTAATATTTTTCTGATAAATAGTGGCAACTTTTTCATGACTGTTACTTTACTTATCTGCATTAGCAATACATATTTATGTTGACTTGGTCTCTCTCTGTAACACCTAGGATTTCTAAATCTTACAATATCCTCATTTTCACACGTTAACATCACATTATACTCATCACCTAAAACATTTGCAATACATTTCTCACAGACACGATCCTCTCGACTAATATTATTGTACCTTCCCACAGTGATTGGCAACTTATTGTTAGAAACACGAAACTTTGTAATCATAATTCGGTTGGCCTTACTCAGTTTACCAAGATAATCTTCTAAACAATAGATATTCTTATAAATTTTGTAGCTACAGCAAATAGATTTTGATACCAAATTAGCATTCCGTAAAGTTATCCATTGATCCTTCAGCCTAATTTCAACAGCTTTTTAAACCAGGTTGCATTTACAACAGTTTGTGAATCCCATACCCATGACATGCCGCAATTATTACAAATATTCCTAATGTGTGTCAACCAAGGTGAAGAATAAAGACTTTCCTGATACAGCTGCCATAGACAACAATACATTAAAAAGCTAAGTTTACTATTCCTACCTGGAATTAATCTTACCCAAAGGTTTATCATTCTACAATTAATGTCGACTTCTAAAGGATAAACACCGAGTTCACCATAAACAATATCGTTACTTGTTTTGCTATGCACAAATAACACATGTTTCAAAAACTTCGTATGTAACAGTTCCATATCCCTGACAACATTATGTCCCCATACCTCTGCTGCATACATCTGTACAGATAGTACCATACTGTTATACATTTCAAGCTGAATATCTATGGGCAAATCAGGATTTCTACTTGTTCCTATTACAGAATACATAGGTAGCTTTTTTTAGCCTGTTCTACTAACTGGAGTTGACCATTACGAAATTTACCATTACAATCAAAAGTGGTACCTAAATACTTATACTCATCAACAGTTTCTATGCTATTACCTTTAAATTGAAAATTGTAGTTAACTTGCCTTCTTCCCCTATTAAACACAACAATCTTTGTCTTACTACAATTTATTGACAGTTTCCATTTGTTGGTATAACTATGCAAAGCTGTCAATACTCTCTTCATTTCTTCCTCACTATCACACAGAACCACCGTATCATCTGCGTACATCAAAACTAGTATTTTGAAAAGCTTGTTAACAAAATCATCACAAAAATAAAGGAATTTACATTGCTTGTCAAGAATTTCTTCTTAAATGTCGTTAACATAATATGCCAAAAGTAATGGAGACAAATTCTCCCCTTGCCTAACACCTGTATTACATACAAAGGTTTCAGATGACTCATTATTCAACATAACACATGATTTTATATTTGCATACATACTCTGAATTACATTAAGAGTTTTACCTTTAACATTACTTTTCACTAATTTGTACCACAATCCCTCTCTCCATACCGAATCAAAAGCATTAGCATAATCCACAAACAAACAGAACAGTTTCTTTTTCTTCCATTTGAAGAATTCTATTAAACTTTTTAATACAAATATTTGATCCAAAGTTGAATACTCATACCTGAACCCAGCTTGATTTTCTCCAATAACATTGTAAAGATTCGAAAACTCTTTTAAACGTTCATTTAGAATACTGGTAAACAATTTCCCAATGCAACTAAGTAAAGTTATTCCCCTGTAATTATTGCAGTCTTTTATATCTCCCTTGTTTTTATACAATGGTACTACAACACCTACCAACCATTCACTTGGGAAGTCGCCAGTGTCTAGTATTTTATTAAACAACTTCACATATAGTGGACACATAAAATCTTTAGTACTCTTAATATATTCATTTATTATCATATCACTTCCTGGGCTTTTATAATTTTTTAACTTATTGATACATTTAATTATTTCCTGGCTAGTAATAGGATCATTAAGTGTGGGTTTTGTCATTTCATTATCATCGTAAGTATAGTCAAGTCTCTCATCAACATATCTTTCATCAGAAAGGTGTTTAAAGTGTTCATAGAAGGTTTCAAGTGTAACAGGAATATCTTTGCCTTTTTTAGAGCCTATTATTATTATCCAGTACAACGAGGGATCTTTGCTTTTATTTTCTCTTAGCTGTTTAATGACTTGTTCTCTGTTTATTTTGAATTCTTTTAATCTCACGTCTATAATTTTTACTTTTAGTGATCATGATATTAAAATTTGCATTATTTTTTCGCACGTTATAATTATGCTTAGCTTTATGATATTCTTTTCTACTTCTCAAACATTTAGAGTCATATCCATTCATACTTGCGTTATGACTTTTTTTCTTATACTTTGTTTTTACTGATGGAGGAAAAACCTTCAAGGCAGGATCAAGTACAAGTTGTTTTAGTGTTTTGCTTGTTTCTTCAACTGACAATTCATCCATCCTTGAAAGCAGATCATTAATGGTGTCAACATCAAATCTACTTAAATAGTCATTTCTCTTCTCAGCATCCCATCTTCCCGGTCTTTCATTTGTTTGTAAATTATTGGCTTCCTGTGTACTAGCTATTGCATCGGAGTCTTCTATTTCTTTTTGCAACTGTAACTCTGCATGTAAGCGACAATGCACGTCTGAGAATACAGGGTCAAAATCTAATACATTAAATTTCGTAACATACCGTGTCAGATCCCACGAACCGATCATGCAATCAACAGTAGTTTTATAGGTAGTAGTAGCCTTACCAGCTTCTCGGTCTTCCCCAAGTCTACCATCGTAAATCAATACGTAATTGTTTTTACATACATCAACTAACTTCTTACCATATGTAGTTCTATCCTGTGTTATGTCTTCGTTAGTTCTTCTTTTTGGCAAACCAAGTGTATTGAAGTCTGCATCGAAATCAGTTTCAATGGTTAGATAGCGATCACTGTCATCACTCCTCCATTATACGTCATCACTAACACCAGTGTGTGCATTGAAATCCCCGCATAACAAATGATAATGGCACCTGTAAGAATAACTCAACAAGAAGTTATCTAACTCATCAAAATGAAGAACCTTAGCATACCTTGACTGACTTGGAGGAATATATACACTAGTTATAACGAGGTGCTTCTGTGTACCAAGACTACTCCCTTCAACTTTAATACTTAGTAGCGCTTCATGCGAATTTCTTATTAACTTCCACGTGGGATTTCTATTGTCTTTAATTGCTATGGCAAGTCCCCCTGATTTGTAACGACTAAGAACAAATCTATTTTTATATACAACATCAAAAGCAATCACCTTAAACATATCCTTGACTTTTCCCACATCCCCATCATCACATCTTGTCTTACACACGGTAATAACATCATATCTTGTAATTAGCTCTATAAAATCCCCAAGCAATAATTTAGATTTAAGACCACATACATTTAAAGACAGCACATTAATAGTAAGTATTTTCTTTCCACTTTGTGTAGATATATCAACATGTGTAGATGTACTGTATGTGTAGCTATATCACTTTGTGCAGATGTATAATTTTGTGTGAGTGTATAACGTACACGTGTATCATCTTGTGTGAGAGAATCACCATGTATGGATGTATCACGTACTTGTGTATTATCTTGTGTGAGTGTATCACCATGTGTGGATGTATCACGTATATATGTATCATCTTGTGTGGGTGTATCACCATGTGTGGATGTATCATGTACATGTGTGTCTGTAACATCTTGATTACATGAATCACTTTGTGTGACTGTAACACCTTGAATACATGAATCACTTTGTGTGACTGTAACACCTTGAATACATGAATCACTTTGTGTGTCTGTAACATCTTCAATACATGAATCACTTTGTGTGTCTGTAACATCTTCAATACATGAATCACTTTGTGTGTCTGTAACATCTTGATTAAATGAATAACTTTGTGTGGCTGTGTCATGTTGAGAAAATGTATCACTTTGTGTGGCTGTGTCATGTTAAGAAAGTGTAACAATTTGTGTGGCTGTAACATGTTGAATAAATGAATCGCTTTGTGTGGCTACTTTACCTGTATGCCTAGGAATATGCTGTGCCCCAGCACCATCCTATAACCTGGTTAGATGACCCAAACCAAGGTTTTCCCAGGCAGGACTGGTGATTCCTATTTTGTGTAGATCATCAGGAGTATTTGTGACAACAGGTCTCCTTCCGCTGTGCATCCATGCGAGAATACTCCCATCCCTTGTGGCTACATTCTTCACAGATTCCTGCTCCTTTGTCACCTTCATCATCTTAGCCCTTAGTGAAATCAGATTCTCATTTACATATACTTTTCTTTCTTTGCCCTTTAATTTCTTCTTATTGCGCATAACTTCGTTCTTTTTCTATCTCTGGCAAAATCGTACGATTACTGGCCTACCTCCTTCTTTGGGCTTTCCCATACGATGAGCCACCGAGATATCCTCTGATTTCAGTTCCACTCCCATATCTCCAGCCAGTTCGATGATTTTAGCTTCCAGCTTCCGTTTCATTTGTCTCCTCAGCAATACCAGAAATGCGCAGATTCTCCCTTCGAGAGTATTGTTCCAGTTTGTCATTGTCATATTTATTCAAAAGGCATTGCCGTTGCACTTCAGCTAACTTACTCTCCATTCTCTCATCCAATTCTTTCACCGCCTTCGATACAGCAGTGGATACAGCTATAGATATTATGCTTGCTATACCTGGCATAATCGCTGCTACCACATCCTTGACAGTCTTACTCAGTTTTAAACTCGCTTCCTTCTATGAGACTGGTGACATTAGCAAGTTCTTCATCTACTTTAGCCTTCACAACATCAGCTAGCTCAACACCAACATCAGAAGCCATAATTGTAACTACGTGAAGATATAAAAATCTGCCTCAAAAGAGAAAGCGTAGAAAACGGGAATCCTA
>CM035223.1:22146276-22148776 GCA_020233015.1 Callinectes sapidus | reverse complement strand
ATTTTCTATCTTTCCTCCATATATTATAATTTCCAATATTCAAAGTATCATCTATTATATTAGTGCTTAATTTTGTTTCTTTTAGGCAGATTACTTGAGGTTTCTTGTCTTTTACAACATCCTTCAATTCCATTAATTTGGATATCAAGCCATCTATTTCAAGCCAAACTATTTTTATTCTGCTGTTTCTGTAGTGTGAGTCTGCTGGTCTGGTCCTTCTGCTGTCTCCATTTCTCTTTTGTTTTTGTACCATTTCCTTACTTGTAACCCTACTACTCTGAAGAAAAAACGACTTTCTTCCTCTTCAGACCTCGCCTCATTTTTCTGTTTTGCTTCTTCAATTTTTCTTTTTAGTGTCTCCCTATCTTCCTTGTTTAGGCATCTCCTTATCCATACATTCTTCATTTCTTCTTCATCCTTTAGTTTTCTAGCATTTCTCATGACTTCTTCCATCATATTTGCACTCTGGAATGTTACCTTAATAGGTCAATGTTTTCCACTCTCATATTTTCCTACTCTGTAAAATTCTTCAATGTCTTTCTCAGTTATGTCTTTTGATACTTAATTTATTATGTTCATAATGTTGATAATTTCAGTTCTTTCTCTGACTATTCTGTTGTTGATTTCTTCCTCCTTCTTTCCCAATATTATTATTGATTTGTTCATGTCAACTGTCTCTCTTATTAGCTTTGGATTTTTCCTGATTACATCTTTGACCTCTTTCCTGATTTTCTCATCATTTTGCTTGTTTTTGCTTATCTCATCCTTCTCTTTCATAATCTGTGCATAGGTTGACCTGATCTCGTCCTGGACAGTACATACTGTGTCTACTGATTCTTCAAATTCTTTGCTTTTCTCTACTATATTACTGGCCTTCTTCAGCAACTCTTCATTCCTCCCATTTTCACTCAACATTTGTTGATGTTTATCTACTTCATTACTCATTTCTTTTACCTTGTTCCTTAGGTCAACTAATTCAGCTGACATTTCGTTTATCACTACATCTTTCCTGTTAATTTCTTTCTCCAGCTCCTCCTTTTTTTTCTTGACCTCTTCAGTTTTTGCTTTTTCACTTTGCCACTGTGCTTCTACCTTAACTAGTCTCTCCTCTATCTTCTTAACTTTATCACTTAGACATGTAAACATCTCGAAATCTACTAAGTCACAAAAACTTGCGTCTTTCCAGCTCTTATCTCCTCTTTTGCTCGACCAAGCCATGACTTTGAATATTACGTTCATCTGTGAAATTTCGTATTGTCCGCCTTACTACCCAGCTGACAAGCACCTGCCAGGTCTCGCTGTACCACTGATTTCTAGTTCGTCACTTATTACTTTCTCTTTATGTATGTTTATAGCTCATCACTGTTTTAAGCTTATGCCTTATTTACTCATGATCTCTAGCCCCTCGCTTCCGGGCGAGTCGGAGAAAAACAATCTCTCACTCCGGGCAGTTTTCTGGCCTCTCCCGCGATTTCGCTCTATTTCGCTCTATCCCTGTGCCTAAATTACCTAAGTTATGAACTTTTATTTTGTTCAATACTCACCGCAATTCCTTCTTCTTTAAGTGGATACCTCATAGAGCTCTGTAGGTGGTCTGGTTGTGGAGTGAGGGCTTCATGAGTAGAGTGATCTCCCGCCGGGCGGAGTGATGATGTGTTCGTGTGCGTGCGCCAGTCTTGACTTGCGCTGGCCTAGTCACCACCACACACTCACTCACTGTGCGCTTGTAGGCATCACCACTCGAGATGAAGTCCTAGGAGTGGAGGTAGATGGTACAGGGTGGATGGGTGTGGTGGGCAGTAATGGAGTGGAGGTAGATGGTACAGGGTGGTGGGCGGCGAGCGAGAGGAACGCAGGAGAACTTTCAGAGGTACGTCTTTCCTTATCGAGAGCACAGAGGTAACTGAGATGCAGTGTGTCATCCCTCTGGGCGTGTATTTACCCCAGGGTAGCAAATTATCGCAGATAATAGCGAAAGCGGGAATCCCCGCCACCCGGAAGCAAGGGGCTAGGGACAAGAGCATTGACCATTACTGCAACAACACACTTAGCTAATTGGTTGGCCAGTCCTTGGCTCCCGTGTGTGTGTGTGTGTGTGTGTGTGTGTGTGTGTGTTTCTATTTAGTGAGTAACAGTGGAATAAATAAATCATGTTCGTACTGCACACACACACACACACACACACACACACACACACACACACACACACACAGGAACTCCTCTCTCTTTCTTCAAGACGTTCAGGGCTGCAGAACTTTGGAGAACACTATATTATGTGCTTGTGACACTTTGAAGGCGGCGAGTTGCGTGCTGGGGCGCCACTTGAGGGTTAAAGGGCTGCTGGTAGTAGTAGTAGTGGTGGTAGTGGTGGTGGTGGTGGTGGTGGTGGTGGTACTTATAATGAGAGAGAGAGAGAGAGAGAGAGAGAGAGAGAGAGAGAGAGAGAGAGAGAGAGAGAGAGAGAGAGAGAGAGAGAGAGAGAGAGAGAGAGGTAGAGAGG
>CM035223.1:22131247-22138747 GCA_020233015.1 Callinectes sapidus | reverse complement strand
CTGAACCAGTAACCATCAACAATAATATAATCCCATACAGTAACACAGCAACGATTCTCGGTCTAACTCTAACCAAGAATGGCTATAGGAAACATATTAAGGAAATTAAAAATAAAGCCTCCATAGCCCTCTCTACCCTCAGAAGGTTTAGAAACATAAACCCAAAAATAAAAGTTCATCTCATAAAATCATTTGTGCTGCCTATACTCACATATCCAGCATACTCACTCAACTCCATTTCTAACACTGATATACTAACTTTACAAAGAATGCAAAACAAAGCACTCCGATTTGCAACAAGGGATGAAAACACCACATATACAACTGAAGAATTACACATAAACACAAACACTCAACCCATAAACATAAAATTGCACAATAGAGGCCAAAACACTAAGTCCAAACTCGTTAACACACTACAAGATGAAACATATATACAACTGACAACTAACAATGAAAATACTAACCAACACAACTGGTTTAGGAAACCCATACTCCATATTTCCAAACCTCCACCTGAACCTAAATACACATAACCTACCCCTGACTTACCAGCTTCATAAGGAAGAGTATGGTATAGAGAGCATCGCTTTTCTTTCACGGTGTATGCTTATCTATGTTTTCTTTTTTCTTTCTATCTTTTTTTTTCTCTTCTTCGTTCTAATTGGGTTTCGTTTCGGGATACTTTTGCAAAAACAAAAATAAATAAAATAATAAAAATAAATCAATAAAAAGGATGTCCATCTGAATACATATAATATTATGTACAGTAATATCTCCCTGGGCCCTTCCCTGATACCTCACTGATCAGCGCAAACAACAACTGCGCAAGTAAGGCGACCGAGCTAACATTTAGTAAAAACAATTAAAAATGGAAAGCACGACGGTTCGCCCGTCGCCTAATAACTTCTCCTGTATTTCCTTTCCTACTTTAGTCCTCCAATCTTCCCTTCCCACCCGCTTTATCTCTCCGCATTTCACTCCTCTTTCCTATCCCCCCAACAACAACAACAACAACTGTCCTGCACTGCACTCAGACACCTGTGTTTCCCAACCTTTCCTAATGTTACGGCTTCTACTTATAATGGTAGACAGCAGAGTACTGTAAGTACCTTATAAGGACGATAGCACACTTACTAGACGAAACTAGGGGTGCATCACAGACTGTACGGATCTTCCTCCTCTCCAAATCTCTTACCTTAACTATACTTATATTAAGAAAATACCAAGTAAATTTATCACCTCCAACACAATATATCTCCTCCCTGGACTAGCCAAGCCGAACCCCTCACCTCACCCGAGAAAATCACCACAAAACACAATTCCCAGTTCACAATAATTCACCCAATACTCCACAACCCCAAAACAACACCTTAAGTTCACCTACACAGTCAAAATCACCATATATATATAACTAAAAATGCACAAAAAGGCACCACAACAGTCTTACCACACCACCTCCCTCGGCCTCCCACCTTGCTAGTCACCTCAGTCAGTTCTCCTCCGCCGCTCCTTGATACATTACGTCATTAGCACCTCGCCTCTCTTCCCTCAAGGGTAGATTACAATCCCCTCAACCCCAGCGGGAATTACAATTTCAATATCCCTATATATGTACACACTTACAATACAAATGTTACACACTATAAGAAATATACAAGGAACTACATTAACTCGACACGTCACAGACTCGTATCATGACATAACATGACGCAACTCCTTACAAATTCTCTTAATACATTCTCCTCTCAGTTAGTGAATACAAAATAATAAATACAATAATAACTGAACTAAAAGTACAATATACACAACTGTAATAATTGATGTTAATAAAACATTTAACAATAATATTTAGTCACAAAAGAAAACGGGAATATTTCATGGTACACTAAGGAATTCATGGTAACCCTAACACCTTGCAGAATTTAAACCCGATTGTGACTTAATTCAATACGTAGATGATACCCAGCGTATCCTTTTCAGCAGCATTGATGACATAAAGGACCTCATACGTTGAACAGAAAAAAAAAAACTGTAGCTTGCTAAGGTATACTTCAATATGAATGGTGTCATGCTAAAAAAAAAAAATTAATAAAAAAAAAATAATAATAATAATCTTCATAGGAACTAGAAGACTTTTGTCAGTAATTCCACCTGACGCCCAAGCACTTCAGTGAGGAATCTTGGCATACACTTTGATAACCATCTACTGTTTGACACACATTACAAAAATAACCAGAAAAGGATTTGCAACGATAATGTTTATTAATAGAATAAGAGATCATTTTGATAAATCATTGTAGTACTGTCATTAGTGATGAGCATTTTAAACTATGGGATAAGCATATGGGGAACAACCAACATAACTTAAATTCTGCGTATCCAAAAATTGCAAAATTTTGCAGCCAAAGTAGCTCTTGGAGGTGCTGCAAAAAGTGAACATGTCACTCCCTTCTTGAGGGAACTGAAATGGCTTAAAATCAAGCAACAATACAAATCCAACTTGCATATAGGCTGATGAAAGAAGATCTCCCTAGTTGGTTGCTCCCTCTAGCTCGTGTTGGTGACAGGCAGTCATAGTGGTGTTAACACCAGGTAGGCTGAACATATCCATGTACCCCGATGCAACACCTGCCTTGCCACAAGGTCACTGCTCCTTCACTATGGAACACAATTCCTGCTTCTACGTATACGACATGCTCCTTCCCTCTACACTTTCAAAACACATCTTAAAGGCTTCTTATTTAATAAGCAATTTGACATGTTACCTGTTTAGTCTAAGCTTGATTTTAGTTTGTAAGTCTTTTGGCAACTATCTATATTTATCCTTGAAATGCTGGCTAATTTTATGTATCACTTTTATTGTTTATTTTATTTTCTTGGCAGTCATGTGTCACTATTTTTCATTTTTTTTTTTTTTTTCTTTACCTCCTCATTTATTATTGACTCACCATCGAATGCTTTATCATTGATTTTATTGCTTTGGTGCGTTTTTACTGATTCAACACGTACGTTTACTTGTAGCTTAAAGTAGATTTGATCTATAATATTTATTTCATTGCACTTTGTGGCTAATATTGATCTCCAGCGCGTCTTTTCCTTCCTCGTATTTACGAACCATATCTCGTCGCATTCAATGTAAAGAAAAAACATTGTAACAATGAAGTTAATAAATTCCAATTCCAATAAATTCTAATTCTAATTCAAGAAACATCGTGGCAAGGTCGTCTGTTACGGATTCATTTGCTCTCCTCCTGTGGCGGCTGGCCTCAGTACTAGATTCAGATTATTGCCCACAGAAAATATTAAATACAGAAATTATGTATAAAATTTGGTCCAAATTACAATAATTGTTCTAAACTAAACAAAGAACTAGTAACGTTATTAAAAAAATACTAAATAAACATGCCTATTATAAAAGTTAATAATACATGAATATGGTATCCAAAACACTTAAAATTTCTGAACTGTGTTAGTTAAAATCACTAAAACTTTCATGAATTATAAAAGGAAAAACAAACCTGTAAACATCAATATAAAACATTACATTGAGGTACTAAAACCACTAACATTCAGAAAAAAGGTTATATAAGTAACTCAACAACCCATTCAAAAAATATGTAACATGCATCAAAACATAGAAATTTCTTAAAAACTATAAAATTGTTAAACTGTTCCATTATACAAAAACAATCAATCCATTTCAAACAAAAGAACTATGTAAACTACAGGAAAACTGCAAATTCATATATAACCCTAAACGAAAAGTACGGCACGTTCATCAACCATACAGTATGGACGACAGCACACATATTACTAAAATCTGTCCTGCCAAGCAATAACTCATCGACAGTTGTGAAATTGTATATATGACTAAGGTGCAGGGACAAGGGACACCTCTCGATGACGTGAGTTTCTGTCTGCACAAGGCGGCAGGGACACAGCCTCTCTTCCAAGGGGAAGCGGCTCCGCCCCCGCCGGTTCCAGCGACCTTTCTTCGCCGCCAAGGAGTGTGCGCTTAAGCGCAGTCTTGTCCAAGAAACACGTTCTACATCATTGATATATCCATTGGTCGTTTATATTTCATATACAGATAGGTTTGGATTTATTTTCTTATAAAGAGTTGATCTATTAGAACCAGAGTTGATAATGTCTAACCTCATTTTCTGTTTGGCCTCCTCTACATCGTCCACATCATTAAAGGTGAGGTCAGTGATGTACCTGGACACTTGGTCGTTGTGACTCATCACTATCCTCATTGCGTGCATCAGCGGATCGTCATTCATAGTGTCCCTTGCTGACCATATCTTATGCAGAAATTTTCTCCGTTTAACTTTAATTAAGGCTCTAAGTGAAGGCAGTCCTAATTGCACCATACACATGTCATTGTTTGTTGTTTTCTTCACACCTAGCAATTGCTTTGTGCACCATTTATACTGTTTTTCTATGGGTTTCATATCACAGTTTAGCCACGATTCACATCCGTATAGCACCGAAGTTGTCACAGCCGCATCAAACACTTTTTTCTTAATGGAGAATGGTATATCGTTATTCCTATTTATAAACGATACAAATTTTAAAACATGACACATCTTGTTGGCATGAAGCTTTATAGCTGTTGAGGGTGATCCGTCATCAGTGAAAGGACTCCCTAAATACATATAATTATCACAGTAATCAATTTTGCTATCATTACATTCTAATGGCTCTCTAGCTATCTTCCTTATTACCTTTTACAACCATAAACTTTGTCTTATTACAGTTAACTATCATTCCATGCGACCTACAAAAGTCATAATATAAAATACATATTTTTCTTAGCATTCCCTCTCTGGTGGTTGAAAGCAGTACAGTGTCGTCCATCATGACTAACACATGCAGCCATGACAGCAATCCGTCTGGAGGGCAGCCTTGCTTGATCATCTGTATCATTGTGTTTACATATATGACAAAGAGCACACATGATGTGGGGGAGCCTTGCCGGACGCCGACAGTTGAAGCAATCAAAGCTGTTCCTGTAACACTATTTGTATACTTATACATAGCAGCTAAAGCCAACAGCATAGTCGCCCTACACCCCATCTGTTTTAGACATGTAAACAAATTCATCCTTGGTACACAGTCATATGCACGGCAAAAATCAACAAATTTTACAAATAATTTTCATTTCTTTCTTCTCGTAACGTCCATCAATAATCTGAGTGTGAGCATATGTTCAGTGCAGCCCTGCCCTGCCTGGCCGCCAGCCTGCTCGCGGTACGGCATGAACCACTGACTGAGTCGAGCACACAACACCATGTCGTACACCTTGGCCAGGCTATTCAATCAGACACTCACCGTAACACAGGTTCTCCATTGCCTTGCACACACTTAACGCCCTTGACTGCCACTGGGGTCAGTCACCTCGAGGAACACGACTCCGGTGGCAGGACAAAAGGGCAAATAATTGGGTATACAGGACCCCTCTGGTCTCTGCACCCTCACCAATTGTTGTAACAGCAGTGGACAGTCATTAAGACTCAACAGAGTTCGCCAGTTCGTTTGACCCACGAACGAATACAGGAATACTCCTTCAATATCCTCCTTTCTGGATAGGACTACTACACTAGCGAATGAGAACTCGGAGGTAAAGTGGGGGGCTTACGCTGTATCAGCGCGTGGCTGCGGGCGCTCATCTCCCGTCTCCTTGGCCTTTGAGCCTGTGGTGGAATAGTCCCTTACCCCGGGACATGGGGCCAGCATGAAATCCGGGTTTCCACAGTTTACCTTCCCTAGGTTGCCCTAGGTACCCATTTATCGACCAGTGAAGGATGAAAACCTGGGTGAGGTCCGCGCCGTCCTCGTTCGGGATCGAACTCGGGCCCACGGATTCGTAGCCAGACGCGCTAGCCTCTGCACCGTGGCGGCGCTAACTCGTAGGCACAGCGAGATATTATTCTCGCCATAAAATAATTCACTGAAACGGGGACTTGCATTGTATGTGTATTCCAACAATTCTCCCCTCCTTGCAAACAATTCATAACAATTATCTTGTAACCTCACAACGAATGTAACAAGGACACTCATGTAAGTAACAAACAACACCGTACAGTTAGATACCATTAAACACAGCTAGCCGGTAAGGGATGGGACGGATGGGCCGGGGGATGCATGGATGGTGCGGGGCTGTGGGGCCGCCGGAGTCTGTGCTCGGTGTGGCTGCAAGTCATGACGGCAGGGTGCTGGCGAGCGCAGCTGGGGCGGGGCGAGGCCGAACTTCACCTTCATTCCTTTGCAACTCGAATAACACATGGCTCAAAAGACAAACGACGCACAACACCTGGGTTAAGCCCCAGTTACTTTCTCTCAGCCACCTATTTTTCTTTCCATTCTCACTTACCAGTTTCAACAATTTTCTATTTATTGTTATTATTATCATTATCATTAATATTATTATTATTACTATTATTATTGAATCACTCTCCGTCTCATCCCCCAAACCGACACAGTCAGTGAGTAGAGCTTAAAGCCTCGGCCGCACTGGGACTGGGAACTGGGCAGGCGAGGAGGCAGGAGGACTGGCGAGGAGGGGTGAACGTCCACACAAAGACTGGAGCAGATCGTTTTCAGTTTCCTCTGCACTGTCAATGAGTAGGTGTAGTACATGGAGACCACAATTCTCTCAACTAGAAAAGGAATGCCCTGGGCTTTGAGAACTACATCAGAATGCCAGTTCATTCATTGTATACTTTGATCACCAATATTGAACCTTAAATCAGTAACCAAGACACATACTATATCCACGAGAACAGATCCACACTTAACTATCGCTTCAGTGTTCAGTGCGTCACTCGCCCCAGGAAATGTCTTTCACTCAAGACTGGTTCGCCCGCCGCGAAGCTTCGCCTACCTTTACATGGAAGTCGAAGCATGTAATTCGCATGATTCACCGCCTGCCCATCCCAGTCCCAGAGTGGACGGATCTTTAGACCGAGTACACAGAAAGTGGTTCAAACTTGTATATACAACGCCGAAAACACTCTCCAAGACACAGCACCCTTGAGGTAGAAAGACTGGTGTATTTATATCTCCGGTCAGTGTCCATATCCTGCAGTGAGTGAGGGAGCAGGCCAGGGACCAGGAGGCGATTACTAACGGCCTTACCTTTGTTCAAAATTGAGCTTGGCTAGCTGTCACCTAACAGGAGAGGCAGGAGCTTACTGTAACTACATTTAAATACTCCCCTTTACGTTAATTAGCTCGTTAAATAACCCACCATCTACAGCCAGGACACAGAAAAGGCAGAAAACAGGTCTGGTGTGGGAGCGAGAAACAACTGTCCTTCCTGCCTGGCTACTTGTTCAACACTGAGGATGAGTGAGCTCCTGCCCCGCTGACTCCTTCCTAACCTTCCCTCCTCCGCGACCCCGTCTTCGCCCCGCCCCGCCCCGCCCCGTCCCGCCCCGTTACAATATATGAATAAATGAATAAATAAGTAATATATATATATATATATATATA
>CM035223.1:22109397-22127852 GCA_020233015.1 Callinectes sapidus | reverse complement strand
GAGTAGGGAAGACATGGTGTCATCAGATCTCTCACACACACACACACACACACACACACACACACACACACACACACACACACACACACACACACTGGTATTGCATTCTTCTAAAGTAATTAGCAAATCTTTTTCTTTGGCTCCACCACCACAACCATTCCCAATTATTTCAGAGAAGACGAAGACAAAAAATAATAGCAACAACAACAACAACTACTACCACCACCACTACTACTACTACCACCACCACCACTACTACTACTACTACTACTACTACTACTACTACTACTACTACTACTACTACTACTACTACTACAAATAATAATAATAATAATAATAATAATAATAATAATAATAATAATAATAATAATAATAATAATAATGATAATAATAATAATAATAATAATGATAATAATAATGGTATCGCTGGTCAACAACCAATATATATATATATATATATATATATATATATATATATATATATATATATATATATATATATATATATATATATATATGTACATAATTATATATGTACAACGCAGATGTTTTTACATTTATCTGTGTTGCAATATTTCCCTGAAAGTCAGTGACAGGAGAGGCGAAGTGAAGTGGCTCGTCCTGCGACAACAAGAGGAATGTTATCAGATATGGAGATGTTATTATCATTGCCTCAAAGCACAACTCTTCACCACCACCACCACCACCACCACCGCTGGTGCCACAGTGTTGAGTGAAGTGTAGTGGAGTGGTGACTGTGTGGTGAACACCAACCAACCTCTGCCATTACCACCTGCCGGAGTTGGCGCCTCAGAAGGCGAGTGTTGAGTGTTGAGTGTCGAGTGTCGAGGCTGCAGTGGGGGAGGGAAGGGGGGGAGAAGCCAATACATTATTACTGAAGCACTCGTTAGGTACTTGTGGGCCGCGCCGTGAGGCCTGTCACGTGCATGACGGGTGACACTCACAGTAGGTGGGCAATGGTGGCCACGTGGATACTCACAGTAGTCAGTGATGAGGACAGTTTAAGCAACACTTCTGGAAGCACTGCATGTGCTTTGTGCAGGCACCGGCGCCCCTCCCCTCCCTGACGCCCTGACGCCCTGACGCCCTGACCCCAGGCCAGTGTGTCACTATCTATACCAGTGTGTCTCACACCGTGGTGGTGCGGGTGTGTTCACCTCCAGTGTCATCACTGAAACACTGAGGGATCATGACTCTCTCGCTAATGACTGCCGCGGGGACACACTAAACACCATACATAGCCGCGCCCCTCACCCGCTGCTGCTGCTGCTGCTGCTGCTGCTGCTGCTGCTGCTGCTGCTGATACCACCACCACCACCACCACTACTACTACTACTACTACTACTACTACTACTACTACCACCAGCATAACTACTACTACTACTACTACTACTACTACTACTACTACCACTACCACTACCACTACTACTACTACTACTACTGCTACACCACACACACACAGTAGTAGTAGTAGTAGTAGTAGTAGTAGTAGTAGTAGTAGTAGTAGTAGTAGTGGCTTATTGACAAAGTAGAAACATACACCGAGAAGAAATACATAATTATAAAGCGGTTTGTCCAACTTGAATTGATAAATCAGAGTAATTATCAGAGCGCTGTTAGCTGAGTGTTTAGTAAGTAACATAAGTAACAAATACACATGCACACGTGAAACACAGGGAAACACACGAAACACAAAAAACATCCATATAACACATGAAAAACATGGAACACACATGAATCTCATAACTCATAAAACACACATAACTCATGTCAAACCCATGAAACACACAGAATTCCCATCAAACACACAAGATCGACATAAATCATATGACATCCATGAAACACAAAGAACTCCCATCAAACACACAAGATCCACATAAATCATATGATACCCATGAAACACAAAGAACTCCCATCAAACACACAAGCCCCACATAAATCATATGGAACACATACAACACAGAAATCCCATAGAACACATAAGATCGACATAAATCATATGCAACACATGACATACCCAAGAATCCCATGAAATTCACAATACACATACATCACATGAAAACACACTAGAATCCCATGAAACACACATAAAAACACACTAGAATCCCATGAAATACACATAAAACACACTAGAATCCCATGAAACACACATAAAAACACACTAGAATCCCATGAAACACACATAAAAACACACTAGAATCCCATGAAACACACATTAAAACACACTAGAATCCCATGAAACACAGATAAAAACACACTAGAATCCCATGAAACACACATAAAAACACACTAGAATCCTATGAAACACAAAAAAACACACTAGAATCCCATGAAACACAAAAAAACACACTAGAATCCCATGAAACACACAAAAACACACTAGAATCCCATGAAACACACAAAAACACACTAGAATCCCATGAAACACACAAAAACACACTAGAATCCCATGAAACACACACATAAACACACACCTATTATATCAAACACATGAAACACACGGGGATCTCAATAAACACTATATAAGACACACATAACTCAACATATGAAACGCACGGGGATCTCAATAAACACTATATAAGACACACATAACTCAGCATATGAAACACACGGGGATCTCAATAAACACTATATAAGACACACATAACTCAGCATATGAAACGCACGGGGATCTCAATAAACACTATATAAGACACACATAACTCAGCATATGAAACACACGGGTATCCTATGAAACATAACACGCATAACTCTATGAAACACACAAACTACCCATACATCACATGAACCACACAACACACATACATGAAACACGTGAATCCCATGAAAAAAAAACACGAAAACACACGCCTCATACAAAATACTTGGAACATATCATTAATTGCATAAGATATGTACATCACTTACACGAGAAACATGAAGCGCACATGACTTACATGAAATGCCCATTCAGTACATGAAACACGTGGAACAGAAAGGAATGATATAAAACACTTAAAAAAGCAAACAAACAAACATGAGTTACATAATGAAACATCAACCAAACATGAATCACATGAAACAACAACCCATGACACATGCTAGAGACACATGAACCACACATAAAACACACATAAAAACAAGAATACGTGACAACATTGAATCACAAAATGAACGAAACGTGAACATATATAATATGAAACCCCAAACATACTAACACAACTGTTAATTAAACTCATCATGGCCATGAAGCACATGATCACCATCATCATCATCATCATCACGAAGCCCTCAGTCCCCCCCCCTCCCTGAATCAACTCCTCTCCTGTGACTGACTGTCTTCAGCCCCCCCCGTCTCTCTCTCTCTCTCTCTCTCTCTCTCTCTCTGATACGAACTGGAGCGGTTCCGCGTTAAAAGGGCACGCGGCGTTCAGAGAGTTATATTAAAGGAGTTTAGTGAATGAGTGAGTGAGTGAGTGAGTGAGTGAGTGAGTGAGTGTACGGTGTATGAGTTCCTGGAAAGTTCTTGGAAGGAGAGATGCATGAACATGCAGAAGCTTGCAAACCACTCCTGGGTTGTATACACACACACACACACACACACACACACACACACACACACACACACACACACACCTATAGAGTGGAAGAGAGCTACTATGCATGGTACCTGTTTACAAAGGAGGAAAGAAGACTGACCCACTAAATTATAGACCTGTGTCACTGACAAGTGTGGTCAGCAAAATCTGCAAGATATTAATTAAAGAGAAATGGGTGAGGTATTTGGAAGACAATGGAGATATATCTAATAGGCAATTTGGATTCAGACAAGGGAAATCATGTGTGACGAACCTACTAAATTTCTATATACGAGTAATTGATAACAGAGATGGGTGGGTGGATGCTGTCTACCTACGAGTAGATATAAAAAAAGTATTTGATAGAGTTCCACACGAGAGACTGTTATGGAAACTGAAGCACATCGGTGGACTGAGAGGGAAAGTATTAGAATGGATCCAAGACCTTTTGAAAACTAGAGAAATGAGAACTGTAATCAGGGAAGCAACTTTAAGTTGGAGAAATGTAACAAGTGGAGTACCGCAGGGGTCAGTCTTAGCACCCATAATACTCCAGGTATATGTAAAGGATATGCAGTGTGGCGTGACCAGCTATTGAATCTGTTTGCAGATGACGACGAATTGATGAGAATTGTTAAGAACACTGATGACTGTCGAGAACTACAAGGGGATAGAGACAAGACTGATGAATGGAGTAAGAGGTGGAAACTGGACTTTAACACAAAGAAATGTCGTGTGATGGAGCCAGACTAGGCACGAGCAAAAGAAGGCCAGAATGGAGTTACAGGATGGGACAGGAGGAAATACTTGAGACCAAGGAGGAAACAGATCTAGGAGTGGTGATACAGGATACACTGAGCCCAGAATGGCACATAAGCCAACTATTTGGATCAACATACACGATATTAACCAATATGAAGGTGGCTTTCCACTACATGGATAAAAATATAATGAAATTTTTAAAACCAGTTTGATACGTCGATACGTTGAAATATGCCGCTGTGGTGTGGTCACCGAATATGGAAAAGGATGTAAGGAAATCAGAAAGGATCCAAAGAGTGGCCACAAAAATGGTACCAGAATAATTAAGGGAGCCAACATATGAAGGAAATGGGACTGCCAACTCTAGAGGATAGAAGAGGAAGAAACCAGACAGATGAGAGAGAGGACAGACACTCAAGGAAGATCAGAAAGAGTCGGTGTCTAAAGGACATTAAAAAGTACAGTTTTCTACACAGAATAATTGTGGACACCTGGAATGGACTGAAAGAAGAGGTTGTTACAGCAACCAAGATACATAAATAATTCAAGGAAATGTTGGACATACGGAGACATGAAGACAGAAGGACACTATGAGCCCCGCTCCAACCCTGTACAATACAACGAGGTAAACACACACACACACACACACACACACACACACACACACACACACACACACACACACATGTGCATGTGCATGGGTTTTTTGGCTGGGAATAACTAGGTGAAGTGAAGAACAAAAAATTAGCATGATCACGTCAAGCATACATATGTCCTCCCACTCCGACAGTTTCCCTGGCACTGACCAGTGACCAGCAGCAGCAGCAGCAGCAGCAGCAGCAGCAGCAGCAGCAGCAGTACTCACAGGAGGGCGTGGCTTGTGCTGGCAGTGCTGGGTGGTTGCCAGTTTGTCGCCAGACACAATAATTCAGTCAACACTTCCATTAATTGATAATAATTAATTAATAACGGGCTTAAATTATTAACACTGTAAAGTTTAAGATTCATCCTGATCTTGATCTTGATCTTCATATTATTATTATTATTATTATTATTATTATTATTATTATTATTATTATTATTATTTTATTGTTATTATCATTACTATTACTATTATTACTATTATTATCAACAAATATTATTGTTACAATCAACAACAACAACCTGGACAGCAGTAGTAGTAGTAGTAGTGTTACTAACCTAACAATAGTTCAGGCTGGTGTAATAATAACAATAATAATAATAATAATAATTCATAAAGCATTATAATGATATGGACTAAAGAAAAATAATGTTAATAACAAATGTACATATATATATATATATATATATATATATATATATATATATATATATATATATATATATATATATATATATATATATATATATAAGACAGGATAACAACACCAACAACAACAACAACAACAACAACAACAACAACAATAGTAATAGTAATAATAATAATAATAATAATAATAATAATAATAATAATAATAATAATAGAAACAACAACAACAACAACAACAACAACAACAACAACAACAACAACAATAATGATAATAATAACAATAACAATAAAAAAAAATAATAATAGTAATAATAATAATAGTAATACATATAATAAAAATAATATACGGATAATAGCATGATAGGCTAGGCTACTAATAATAGAATGGAATAAAGCCTAATTAAACTAAAGATGGCAATATTTTTCCTAATATCAACGCTAATTATAATGGTTTGTCATGAAGATAGTAGAAGAAAACAATGAATTATAACAAAAACAATGATAATGATGATGATGATAATAATAATAATAATAATAATAATAATAATAATAATAATAATAATAATAATATTAATAATAATAATAATACTAAGATAATAATAATAATAATAATAATAATAATAATAATGATAATAATAATAATAATAATATAAGCTTCCCTCTTCGCGCGCGCACACACACACACACACACACACAGGACGGCCATCCTGTTACTTTGTTGCGTGGCGGGGTGACCATCACTGTGCAGCAGCTGTAATGGCCACTCCCACACACCTGGAGACACTCCTCCTGGTGCACAGGGCCAGTCGCCTTGGCGATGTGCAGGTACTGGAGCAGCTGTATGGTGGTGGGTGGTCCCTCACCGCCAGGGACAGTTATGGCAGGACACCCCTGCACTGTGCTGCGATAAGTGGACAATTAGAAACTGTAAAGTGGCTGGTGCAGAAAAACAGTGACCTGCTGTGCATGCAAGACAAGACTGGCTGGACACCCCTGCACTGGGCTGCGATAAATGGACAATTAGAAACTGTAAAGTGGCTGGTGCAGAAAAACAGTGACCTGCTGTGCATGCAAGACAAGAATGGCGGGAGACCCCTGCACTGGGCTGCGTTAAATGGACATTTAGAAACTATAAAGTGGCTGGTGCAGAAAAACAGTGACCTGCTGTGCATGCAAGACAAGAATGGCGGGACACCCCTGCACTATGCTGCGATAAATGGACATTTAGAAACTATAAAGTGGCTGGTGCAGAAAAACAGTGACCTGCTGTGCATGCAAGACAAGTATGGAGACACCCCGCTGGACTATGCCGTGCAGTATGGCCGCCACGAGGTGGAGAGGTGGCTGGTCAAGAAGGGCGGCGGTGCAGTGACTGCTGGGCCTGTTAGTGTGGAGGATGTGGTAAGTAACTACCTATGTCAGTCAGTAAGAGTGTGTTGTGTTGTGTTGTATTATGTTGTGTTGTGTTGTGTTGGCCGCGCCACCTCCACCTCCACATTATCACCACAACACTGGTCGGCCATTGCAGTGACGCCTGACTGACTGACTGACTATCATTATTATTATTATTATCCTTATCATTATTATTATTATTATCATTATTATCATTATTATTATCATTATTTATTCATTTATTTATTTATTTGCTTCGCTGTTGTTGTTGTTGTTGTTGTTATCCTTATTTTTCTTTTCCTCGTCTTCCTCCTCCATAATTTTGTCATTATTATTATTTCTATTATTATTATTATTATTATTATTATTATTATTATTATTATTATTATTATTATTATTATTATTATTACTGTTATTATCATTATCATTATTACTATCATCATCATCATCATCATCATCTCATCATCATTATAATGATTATTTTACTAAAAAATCTTTACCATTATCATTGTGATAATCATTTTATCAAGTGTTTTTATAATTGTTTTAATTATTGATTATTAATTCATTACAGAGGAAGTGGCGGAAGGTGCATGAAGACCACCACAACGAAGTGTTGTCGTGGCTGGTGGAGGGTGATGAGGGAAGCATCAAGTCCTTCATCCCTGAGCTCTATGACGGCCACGTGCTGAGCCGGGAAGGCCTGACGCCCCTCCACGCCGCGGCGCAGCGCGGTGTTCCCTCTGGTGCTGTGGAGGCTTTGCTGGCACGCGGCGTGAGTCCTCACGTGTTGACCCCTGACAACATGACCCCCGCTGACCTGGCACAGCAGGAAGGTCACCGCCCTGTGATTCAGGCACTACAGGCACACCAATGTCAACAGGTGTGTTTAGGTGTGTGTGTGTGTGTGTGTGTGTGTGTTTAGGTGTGTGTGAGTGTGTGTGTGTGTGTGTGTGTGTTTAGGTGTGTGTGTGTGTGTGTTTGTGTGTGTGTGTGTGTGTGTTTAGGTGTGTGTGTGTTTAGGTGTGTGTGTGTGTGTGTGTGTGTGTGTGTGTGTGTGTGTGTGTGTGTGTGTGTGTGTGTGTGTGTGTGTATGTATGTATGTGTGTATGTATGTACGCATATATAATATAAGTAAATATACATGATATGATATAAATATGATATAATATCAGGTGAGAGTGAGACAAAGCAAATTTTTCTTGCTGTAGCAATTAGTTAACACAGATATTCTCAAATTCTCTCTCTCTCTCTCTCTCTCTCTCTCTCTCTCTCTCTCTCTCTCTCTCTCTCTCTCTCTCTGTCTCTCTCCAGTTGACACAGTGAACACAGTAATCATACGTAAGTTTAAAGCGTCTTAAAAACACCAACTCGGTAGAATCAGACGGTTCTCACTCCCACACTTCCCATCACCAGTCATTACTTTACAACAACAACAACAACAACAACAACAACAACAATGTGTAAATACTTCAGATGTGACAGTAAAATTCCCTTCTGTTTGGAAACAGGGGTGGAACGCCTGCCCCTCTGACGTCAACAAAAATACAACACACTTGTCGCATTAAAAAAATAAATAAATAAATGTCTGAAGGTTTTTCTCAATTTTGTTCCGACACCATTAATGTTCCACGACAAGATGGAGACAACAATCCTTTGTGGTCATTTTAAAAGGGACGCGTTAGCACCACTGCCATCACCACAATGTAGTACCTCATCACACACACACACACACAGTAAAGACTTGTGTTGGCACTAAGTGATACTTTGTGAATACTGCACTGGGCAGCACTACAACACTGCACTACCTACTGTGTGTCATACTGTATATCACATACAGTGATATACATGCAGTATGTCTGTCCCTGCAATACCATCAGCACCATGCATGGCTTCCCTTCTCTCTCTCTGCGGCAGGGCGGCGCCGCGTCCCCCGGCCAGCTGCACGAGGAGCTGCTGGCAACAGTCACTCAAGGGGACAACGTGCAGGAGGTGTCCAGCCTCCTGTGTAGGGGCGCCCCCATAGAGCCCCCTGGGGGCCGCTCTGCCCTCAGACTGGCTGTCACTAACGACCGTCCACGAACCGTCAGCCTGCTGCTGGCGAGCGGCGCCTCCCTATCTGCTACACTGTTGCGGGACGCTTGGTACAGCGCCAATGTGACCCCCCAGGTGCTGGCCACCCTAACCACGGTGAGTAGTATACTAACCTGCCTCGCCTTGCCTTGCCTTGCCTGTGTGTGAGTCTGTCTGTCTGTCTGTCTGTGTCCATACAACACTGCCACACACCGACTGTACTGGTGAGCACTGGACCCGCGTCTCAGTGGCGGCTCCTCTGCAGTGTGGAGAGTGTTTGAAAGGCTTGGCTGAGTTGTAGGTCTGTTAGTTGTCAGAGATGAACGTTTGTGTTGGAGCAGCCTCAGCTTGAGGTGTTACGTAGTGTTAGCGGTGCGTGAAGAAGTACGTACGTGTGTTGAGGAGTAAGCAAACACCTGGTGTCTCGTAGTCTGTGTATTCCCAAACAAGGCTTCGACCTGCAATCCGCAACTCATAAGTACCAGATACACCAAATGTAATTAGAAATTAACAACACAAGTGCTAAATGTCAATATATGAATGTCAATTTAAGCATAAACCAGCGCTAGGATAAAATATAAAACATAATATCACTCACAACACTGGCTCCTCTGGTTTGCTTCTCCCTCAGGTATAACTCAGGAATAACAATATCAGGCGTCCCCTGGTTCCACCATCCGGTCAGCATGGGGTGCACGCCCTCATAACTAGAGTTGGGTCGATTAACAAATTTTCGGAAACCATGATTATGATTATGATTATGATTAACTTTTTCTAGCCATGATTATGATTATGATTGATTAAAGTCCTCCGACTTGTGATTATGATTATGATTAATGATTAATTTTCTTTCGAGTGATTATGATTAATGAATGATTAACTTGAAATGATTCGAGAAGTCAACAAATTCATTTATTTTCAACGCCACATACAAGGAAAAAAACCTTGATAACGAAAGCTTTTAGCTTTCGTTATCAAGGTTTTTTTCAATAGTTAGGATGAACAAAAAACAGAAACGAAACAACAATTTTTATCCATTTAGCATCACATCACATCATGTAATTAGTAATTACAAAGAATCAAAAAGGTCAGAGACCATATGACAGCTGGAGCTCAACTGACTCGCCAAGTGTAGTATCGGGGTTCTAGCAGGCGAAATGGCGCGCGCAGGCGCAAAAGCACGTTGTGGGAGGGGCCATGTTGCAACTTGCAAATATGGCACAGGCACAGCGATACCCGTCCAGGGTTAATCAACGATATTAATCACGGATCCACACGATTTTGATTAAGATTAATGATTGATTAATTTTTTGAAATGGTGATTATGATTATGATTATGATTAAGTAAAAAAAACGTTAATCAATTAACTTTTGATTGATTAACTTGATTGATTAACCCAGCTCTACTCATAACACACAACACCTGCCACACCATACACATCATATACATTATAAACATCACCTGTTCATAGTATGAACTTCCCAACAAAACATCATAACTTATTGGAACACTTCAGCAAATCACAACATATGCAAATCAAAGTAAAAACGCTGATGATAGTGTTGTACATACCCTATCCTTGGGAGACCGCTCGTGGACTGAGCGGCCCACATAACAGCTGACGTAGTGAGCTTCACTGCCCGTGACAAATGAAACACAAGAAGCGCAATGCCACATATAATCTAATATCAGCCAGTAAAATTATCACAAGGTGATACACTGCCCCCCCACAAAAAAGTAACAAATATTACAAAGGATTACAAAGGTAATAACTTATCAAAAGGAGATAAGACAAAAAAGATATATCGTGTCCAGAAAAATATAACATATCTAGTTGCTAAAACAAACTGGATTACACAGACATCTCATACTCTACACAAATATATATGTTTAACAGATCTAATGTTGCTCCTCTATCGGCAATAGTACTACAAGTCTGTGCACTGATCGAAACATGAACTTGTTTTGCATCCCACTGTACATAGTTCTTGCCTGTTTTTAATGTTTTATATCTTAGTTTCACAGTTCTCACAATGTTGTCGCGTCCAGTCATGGTCTCCATCACTTGGGCCATTTTCCATACACCTCTGATTGTATTGGGATCTTGAACTAACACTATGTCTCCTACCTGAATATTCCGCTTTAAGCAGTGCCACTTTGATTGTACTAGTAAGGTAGGAAAGTAATCCCTTTGCCACTTCCTCCAAAATCCATTTACTAACTCTGTGATAAATTTAAGCCTCTGTTTAGGGTCATCTCTGATATTGAACTTTCCATTTGGGACTCTAACACTAGCCCTGCCAAGAAGTAACTCATTTGGACAAAGGTAAGTTCCAAGTTCAATGCAATTACCTGGCTTGATGCCTATGGGTCTTTCATTGATTAAGTTGGCGACCTCATATAGTGCAGTCTGCAGTTCTCCAAACGTCAGAACAGACTCTCCAATTAAACGAGTGAGTGCTTTCTTTACAAGTCTAATCAGAGACTCACAAGAACTGTTGTACCACGGTGCATCAGCTGCTTTGTTAAAAATCCACCTCATTCCCTCTACTGTACCAAATCTTGATATTTCTTCCATATGCCATTCTTTGGTCATCTCCTTCATTGCTTTACTTGCTGCCACTAACTGGGTTCCATTGTCTGAATGAATGGAATGAGGGAAACCTCTGATGCTTATGAAAATCCGTAGAGACGCCAGAAAATCAGAAGTGCTGTATCCTTCAGCAACATCTAAGTGTACCGCCCTAGTGGTAAGGCATGTAAAGATAACTCCAAAAGCCTTTCCATGTGTTCTACGTTTCACTGCATCTCGGATGGTAAATGGACCAAATAAATCTAATGCAGTATGGTAGAACGCAGGAGTTGGCTTCAATCTCTCTTCCATTACTTGTCCCATACGTTGGTCTTCAGTTCTGCCTTCCATCCTTCTGCAAATGACACATTTAGATTTCACAGATTTTATTATCTTGCGTGCCTTTGGTACCCAGAATTTTTCTTGTAGTTTAGATAAAGTGGACTCCACTCTACCATGATCACGATTATGGAGGTGAATGATATACAATCTTGTGAATTCATGATTAGTAAGTAGCAATACAAATGTTTCCTGATTCCAGTTAGTTTTTAACCAATTAGCTATTCTTTGTCCAACCATTATAATGCCATCTTTCATTGTGGGACCTAGCCCCCTCCTAAATTTGATCTTCCAATCAGTCATGTGTTTCTGACATTCCAAGATCCATAATGTTTCAGCTTCAGCCAAGTCCTCTCCGATGCCTCTCAGAGACTTCATTTTCTTCGCACGTATAACTCGACATGTTATTCTTAGTAATTTTGTGTAGTTATTGTATTGTCCCTTGTTGATCACCTGTAGGCCTTCTTCCTTTGTTGACTCGTACATCATCGTGACACCTATCCTGTCTGGGAGTGTGGATTCGTTGACTTTCCTGATTGGCCATTGAGATACTGGAAGATACATGAAGTCAGGTCCCTTTGGCCACATGGAATTCTCTCCTAGTCTATTTGCATTACAGGGTCTTGTTGTCATATCGGCAGGGTTATGATTTGTATCAATCCACCACCATTCAGAGGTCTTTGACTTATTCTGGATTTCGGACAGTCTGGTTGCCACGAATATTTTGAAACCATAGGTCTCCTTCTGGATTTGAGATTGCACGATTGCTGAGTCAACAATGTGGAATACAGTGTCGAACTTCCAGTCAATTTCCCTTACAATAGTTTCTCGCAATCGTACAGCTAGAACTGCACCGCACAATTCCAGTCGAGGAATAGTGATCTGATGAGTAGGTGCTATTCTATTCTTTGCTGCGATCAAACGGACGACATATTTATTTCCTGCCAGTTCCCATCTCACATATGCGCAGGTGCCATACGCAACAGAACTGCCGTCAGAGAAAACAACAAGAGTGGGTTTTCCCACTGTATCATGAGGCTTCATGCATCTCTGAAATCTCAACTGTTCAACATCAAACAAATCATGGAAGAATGATTTCCATTGCTCAATAGTTTCCTGGGGAAGATGATCATCCCACCCAATCGACTTCCTGTCCTCACCTTTATCTGCTGTTGTTTCTCCACAAATCATTGATCTCATCATTAATTTTGCTTTCAAGGTTATTGGTAGGATTAGGCCGAGTGGATCGTATATTGAAGATATTTGGCTCAGTACCATTCTGCGAGTAAGTGTTGAAGGAAAGTTGAGTCTGCACTCTTCTCTGTTCATGTCAGGCTCACTTCTTACTTTTCTCACTTTCCGGGAAAAGTTTATTTTGATTTTGTAGGAAAATTCATCCAGCTGAGGGTTCCATTTGAGTCCAAGCACCTTTTCTTCATCCAGTTTCACGATGTTTATATCCTTATGATTAATGTTACCACTAACGATCCAGTGCTTGATGTGAAAGCCTCCCTGTTTTAAAACTTTCTCAGTGTTATTCATATCCTGTATAGCATCATTCTCACAGTTACTCGAGAAGAGTATATCATCAACATAAGAATTCCTGGATATTATTTCATCAACTCTGGGAAATTTGCTCCTCTGCATTTCCGCAGTCTTTCTCATAGCTAGGGTAGCAATGGCTGCGCTGCATCTATCTCCAAATGTGATCGATGTCAGGGCAAAGTGATCTGGTCCCCTCATAGTATCCATGTCACGCCATACAAATCGGTGAGTGTGTTGTTCGAAGTCTTCCAACTTAACCGCATGATACATTTTTGTAACGTCTCCCACAGACGCTACGTGGTCTTGTCTGAATCTGAATAAGATTCCACACAGGTTGTTGATAACATCAGGGCCTTTAGCCCACCAATCATTAATACATTGTCCCATGGATTTGGCTGAAGCATTGAAAACTATACGCAGTGGTGTTGATGATGAACTTGGTTTAAGTACTTCATGGTGGGGTATGTAATGGACAGGACCCGCATAGGATTGCATTTCTTCCACACTAATTTTTCTGGCGACGGTCCTTTCTTTCATGTTGTCTATTTCATTCTGGTATTTTTGCATGTATTCTGGGCCCAATTTCTCAAGTCTGATTTCAAGAGACTTCATTCTGGCAATTGCTAATTTTACGTTGTTCCTTAATCATCTATCCATGGATAACTAGACACCCATCTTAGTTTTTCTGCATCGTATCTTAATCCTTTCTCAATAAGCGCCAATTCTCTCTCCTCTCTCATACTATGTTGTGGTTCAGGGCAGTTTCTACATAAGCACTTAGGCCATTTCGGGTTGCATTCTGTGACACTGTCCTCTAATGCGAAGAACTTGTTGAGTTTACCACCAACATCAAAACTGGATTCTGTTAAGATATGATTTACTGGAATTTCAACTGCTATGTGGTTCGTTTTCACAGTGATATGTCCTATCTCAACCCCACAAGACTTATTACGTTGCAAGCCCCGCACACAATACCCAAAGGAGTTTTTCAATAGCTGTAATTTACCTTGGGTCTGTACCACCTCTGGCAAAAGATCACAAGAATCAACACCAATTAATATATCAATGTGCCCTTTGGGTCGTCTTATGTCCTTAGGTGTGATGCCATTGAATAGATACGCAATTTCAGACATGTCAAGGCTGCTCATTTTGGTTGAAATCTCATCAATTCCTATGGCTATCATCTCCACCATATTAACGTCATCATCCTCTAAGTTAACTGCACATTCCTTGGTAGAGAAAGTTTCCTGATCATTACCGACCTTTATCATAGTCATGGTGATATCCTTTCCATGGATACCTAGTTCTCGAGCTCTTTCGTGTCTTATGAGCACAATGTCAGATCCCGAATCATATAACACCGATACAGATCTACCACTGCATCTTGCTGTGCCAATTGCCAACAAAGCTGTATCTCCCTTGCAGCCACCAACATTAAAAAACTTTCCCATTGTTGTTCTGATTCCAGACTTCATGTAGCAGAGGATGATGGTGTCTCAAGCATGTTCTTTCTCCTACTTTGATATCACATTGAATTCCCGAATTGCAGTTACGAGCTATGTGATTGCCTTCCAGGCATTTGAAGCATATTCCTCTAGACATCACTGCCTCCAGTTTGGATTCATTGTCTAATGACTTAAATCTTTCACAACTATATATGTCTTGTCCCTCAATGTTATGTAGCCAGCACTTCCTACCACAGAAGCGATTTTCTTGATGGAATTTTCTCATGGTTTCAGTCAGATTCATAATGTGTCTCTCAAATTCCTTGTTCTTATTGTCTTGCATTATTTGAAGGTTCCGAATAGCCCCTACAACATCCTACTCTTCACCAGTTTCAGACATTCCTATCATGTTAACACTTCTCATCACATTGCTTCTAACACCTGAATCCATATATTCTAGAGTTTGTTTTTCATTCAGCAAAAACTTTAATAATTCTGGGAATAGATCATCAGCATTAGATATTTTACGGGATTTCATAACCCATTCTCTTTTCTGTAAGGGAGGTAAAGTTTTTTCCACCATGCTTACGACATGCGCTGTGTTCATTTCACCCTCCTTAAGTCACACCAACACTGCTCCACTTTCTCAACCATACGGATGAATCCCTTATTATCTCCTTCAGAGTCTTTAATTCACTAATTACACTGTCCACTATTTTCCTTGAATCCCCATAATGATCATTAAGCCTCTTAAACATTTCATCATAATTATTTTCACATCCTGCTATGCATTTAAGAGCCTCGCCACTGAGGCATTGCTTTAGTGCAAAAGGATCCTTTCCATAATGTTCTTCTATTATACGAACAAAATCATCTTTGAATCCTGGATAATCCCTCAATTCACCTGAAAATTTGGGAGGTTCCAAAGCCTTTACTTTAACTTTCAATTTGTTTTCATTCACATTCACTTCACACTTATCCAACTTGTGCATCTTGCTTAGACATGCCTTCACCTCACTTTCCACTGTCAAGATATAGGATTCTGCCTCACTTATCTCTGTATTATTACCTAAATGCAACATGTACTCCTCATTGAGGGCTTCTAATTGTTGAAAAGCACTGTTCACTTCCTTGTAGGTACATGTCCTTCAACATTTCTGGTGGGTCTCCTCTGTCGACACAGTTTGTGAACAAGGATCATTTACGAGTTACCTTGCCTTTTGCAATCCCTCTTTGCTTGCGTTTTTCCTCTGCTGTAGTTGACTTACCTTCCTTGTCATCGAGCGCCATGATGTCCAGTAGAGGTTGTTGAGGAGTAAGCAAACACCTGGTGTCTCGTAGTCTGTGTATTCCCAAACAAGGCTTCGACCTGCAATCCGCAACTCATAAGTACCAGATACACCAAATGTAATTAGAAATGAACAACACAAGGGCTAAATGTCAATATATGAATGTCAATTTAAGCATAAACCAGCGCTAGGATAAAATATAAAACATAATATCACTCACAACACTGGCTCCTCTGGTTTGCTTCTACCTCAGGTATCACTCAGGAATAACAATATCAGGCGTCCCCTGGTTCCACCATCCGGTCAGCATGGGGTGCACGCCCTCATAACACACACCACCTGCCACATCATATTATACATTATAAACATCACCTGTTCATAGTATGAACTTCCCAACAAAACATCATAACTTATTGGAACACTTCAGCAAATCACAACATATGCAAATCAAAGAAAAAACGCTGATGATAGTGTTGTACATACCCTATCCTTGGGAGACCGCTCGTGGACTGAGCGGCCCACATAACAGCTGACGTAGTGAGCTTCACTGCCCGTGACAAATGAAACACAAGAAGTGCAATGCCACATATAATCATAATATCAGCCAGTAAAATTATCACAAAGTGATACAGTACGTATATACTGTATTCCGGGCCTGGCCTGGCCTGCACCACACCAAAGACCAAAGCACACTGGCTAGCTCTCCAACAGTACAGAGAGAGAGAGAGAGAGAGAGAGAGAGAGAGAGAGAGAGAGAGAGAGAGAGAGAGAGAGAGAGAGAGAGAGAGAGAGAGAGAGAGGAACGCGCTACAGAAGCTCATACTTCCATGAAATAAAGGAACGTTTTTCATATTGGGTTTTACACTAAAGGTTTTTACAACAAACCAAATAGATTTCATAACAGTTCAATCTGTGCTATATAATTAATTCATCACACATCGACCTTCAGTGAACTCTAACGTCATTTCATAACAGTTCAATCTCTGCTATATAATTCATTCATCACACATCGACCTTCAGTGAACTCTAACGTCATTTCATAACAGTTCAATCTGTGCTATATAATTAATTCATCACACATCGACCTTCAGTGAACTCTAACGTCATTTCATAACAGTTCAATCTGTGCTATATAATTAATTCATCACACATCGACCTTCAGTGAACTTTAACGTCACTGTTGTAAAACGTAGGCGATATTTAGGAAGGATAGGAGAAAACTCTTTGCTTTGGTCTGTGTACGCTATACAGTTATTAAGGTCACACATTCTTATATTATGCTCTGGTGGACTTGGTAACACTTCTTAACACTTGTGCCTTCCTGCCTCACCGCCACCTGCCATCATCATCATCATCATCACCACCACCACCACCACCACCACCACCATGTGTCAGCCAGCCTGCTGCTCTGCTGCTCTCCCCATTGCCGCTACAAAATATTCTCTCTCTCTCTGTCTCTCTCTCTCTCTCTCTCTCTCTCTCTCTCTCTCTCTCTCTCTCTCTCTCTCTCTCTCTCTCTCTCTCTCTCTCTCTCTCTCTCTCTCTCTCCTCGTTGTTCCACGTGAGGGCGAGAGGCAAGGACTTGTTGTTGTTGTTGTTGTTGTTGTTGTTGTGGGTGGGGTGCCTGGCTGGCTGGCTGGCTGGCTGGCTGGCTGATGTCCCACCGTGGTGTGTCTGTCAGTGTGTCTGTCTGTCTGTCTGGCAGGCGTACTGCTGCCGGCTGCGTGTGGAGCAGCGTCGTCTGGAGCAGGTGAGCCGCACCCTTGTGGATGGCATCACCACGCTGCTGGAAGACATCCAAGGAAACACTCCATGGCTGGCTGCCTGGCCACAGGGCGAGGAGGACACTGACCCACCAGCTCTCAGCGATCTGCTGGCAAAGGCTGCGGCTGCCAACTGCCCCGTCACTGCCGCCTTTCTGCACAGAGCAGGAGCCTGGCCTTTCTTCAGCTCAGCCTCAGGTGGCAGTAGTGCCCTGCACGCCGCGCTGGACGCCGGCCACCAGGGCATGGCGGAGCTGCTCGTCAGGGACCTCGGGGCCTGCCCCTACGTGCCGGACAGACACGCCGGTCGCCTTCCACTGCACATCATGGCCGACGAACACAGACAGCGGATGGAACAGGTGAGGCTGATTCCCCCCCCCCCTCTCTCTCTCTCTCTCTCTCTCT
>CM035223.1:22031309-22036717 GCA_020233015.1 Callinectes sapidus | reverse complement strand
TTTTGTTTTCTCTCTTTTTTTTTCTCATTTTTCTTTACTTACTCAATGGCGTGCCCTGGCTGTCAGGGATCGGCAGTCCTGCGAATGCTGTCTCCCACAGCATTCGCAGGACAATCAGCTCTGCAGCAGTGTAATGTGCAGGCACTGAAGGTCCCCCTCCTGCATGAATGTAAAACTTACAATTATCAGCCAGTTACAAGTTCCCATTTCAAGCTAAATCCACCAGCTGTAATTATTGAACACATTGCTCATTTTAAAGTCACTGTCTCACACCTAACTGCCGCACAATAACAAACTGTTACTATACAATTGCAAAATTGCTGTCATCAATTTAATCTACCTAACAAAGTTAATTTGAATAAACTAAACTAATCAAAGATATATAAGAGCTAAATAACCTAATCTAAACTAACTTAGAAATGTAGGCATTGATAAATATTCACATATGGCCTTCAGCATTTTTATACTACAGTAATTGAGCCCCTGCATACCAGCTTTACTCACCAGTGCCTGCAATATGACGCTGTTCTACAGCAGCCTTATATTTGGCGTGGCTCCGCAGATCCCTGTACGTTCTTCTTACCTCTTGTTGGCTCCTGGGGACATTACTGATGGCATTGATGACATCAGTAACCACCCCAGGCCTTATTTTTTTTATCACATGTCAGCCCGGGATCCAATTTCCCAGTTATAATTTCCGCTCGCTTCTCCATATCCTCCACCAACGCAATTAGCTCTGCGTCTTATCAGGCATGTTTTTTTAGCACTAAAAAGAAATTTTAGGCTCGTAAATTTATAAACAAAGTCACGTGTCTCCTGGACAGAGCTGCCTTGTGATTGGCTGCCTCCCAGTAGCAAATGAGCACTCTTATGCGAGTTAGCAACACCTACCTCCGAATATATATATATATATATATATATATATATATATATATATATATATATATATATATATATATATATATATATATATATATATATATATATATATATTGGTTAAATGAGTTTTGTGTGTGTGTGTGTGTGTGTGTGTGTGTGTGTGTTGTGTGTGTGTGTGTGTGTGTGTGTGATGGTAGTTAATCATAATAATGTTTCAGTTCTTTCCTTATATTCCTTGGTAAAACACAGTATTATTAACTTTGTGTTTAGATCATCTACAATTTCAATTGACTTTTTGGTTGTTTTATTGGCTTTTACTAATGCAATACTTGACATTCATTTCAACTTCACCCGGAAATAGTTTCTTGACGCACCTTAATTACCCTTCTCCGCTCACAGGAAAAGTTCAAGTGATTACATCAGCAATCATGATATAATATTGGTTGCCGCAAAACATTCTACACCTGCTGTAAATATCTATTTGATATTTTTTACTTACTCATTGAAGATTAACAGGAACTGTACACGTTTAAATTAAAACTGAAGATATAGTGTCTACTCCTGTGTTGTAGATATTAACCATTTTCTTTTACAACTCAGTCAAATTCGTAAAAAAAAATAAATAAATAACATTTAAAACAACACAAATAGCTTATAATATTCGTAAATGCAAACTATTTTTCTAAAGAGAAAAGAAAATACAAAACGAAGAGAAATAATAATCCAGTAACAAATATGTAATTACAACGACAAAAAAACATTAATAATAATAATAGCTAATGCAGTACTACTACTACTAATAATAATAATAATGATGATGATCATAATGTAACTTTCACACACAGGAAACAATCAACTATATCCATATGGCAAACAAATATAAGCGTATGGTATACTTGGAAACTTTGTACACATACATGAATAATAACAAACACACAAAGAAAATATTATTGCTCTTGAAGATGGAGGAGATGTTTTTTTACTTTGAATTTGAAGCTATTTAGTGACAATGAGTTGACTTCACATTTTATTGAGGTTGGTAGAGAGTTCCAAATTTTTGGTCCAAGACACATAATTGAATTTTTAAAAAGAGTCGAGATAAACATGGTTTGTCCTCCTTTTAGAAAGGAGGACAAACCATGTTTATCTGGTTGCCTCGAGTAACACGAGTATGTTCTTAAATATAAAAAAATGTTGGAATTATTCTTTAATGATTTAAAAATGTCTAGTAAAAGGAAGTATTTATGAATATTGCTTAATTTCATTATTTTTTTATTAGAAAATATAATCTCAGTTGACTCATATTTTCTCTTATAGAATATCATTCTCAAAATAGATTTTTGGTTTCTGATTAATACATTTAAGAAAGATGGCCAAGTACAACCCCAGATGGATATGCAATACATTAGTTTTGAGTAGCATAAAGTATAATAAAGTGTTAACATTGATTCAACACTTAAATTATCTCTAATACAATATAAAATTCCGGTGATTTTTTATAAAGTTAAAGATACATATGATATATGTTTCCTCCAGTTTAAATTCTCATCAACTGTGACCCCTAGAAATTTTGTAGTTTTAACACGATCAATAACGTTACGATCTAGTTTCACTGGTTCTAAATCATGAGCCAAAGATCTATTTCGAAACAACATAACATGTGTCTTCCTAATATTTAACATTAATCTATTAACCTTTATCCATTTGTAAACATTATTTAATTCTCTAGACAATTTAGCATGAAGAACATTGATGTCAGGATCAGAAACTGTGAAACAAGTGTCATCTGCATATATGGTAAAATGAGCATTACAACTGGAATTTACAATATCATTTATATAAATTAAAAACAAAATAGGACCTAATATGGAACCTTGAGGGACACCCTGTTTAATAATCTTATATTCGGAAAAAAGAATTATTGCAATATACTAATTGTTTACGGTTGGAGAGATAACTCTTTAATAGATCAAGAACTGGTTCCCGTACCCCAATATTATTTAATTTACTTAGTAAAATTTCATGGTTTAGAGTGTCGAAAGCTTTGGAAATATCAAGAAACACGCTAGCAACGAAAATTTTTCTGTCTAATTCGGTGTAAACTTTTGAAACAAGATTCAAAACCCCTGCCTGTGTAGATAATATTTTTCTGAAACCGAACTGGCATTTAGATAATAAATTATTGTCCTCAAGAAAAGCACAGAGTCGACATGCAATTGCCTTCACAACAATTTTGCTTATAGATGGTAAAATTGATATTAGTCTATAGTTATTAATTTCATTTACATCCCCAACTTTGTGAATTGGTAGAGCTTTAGCAATCTTAAGTTTCTCAGGGAAAATACAGCCCCGAAAACATAAATTTATGATATATGTAAGTGGAGTCAAAATGCTAGTTAGACTTTGTTTTAATAAAGTGGCAGTAATTTCATCAAATCCAAAGGAATTTGATTTTAAAGAATTAATGTAACTTGCAACTTCTTTTTCATCACAAGGAAATAGGAACATCGAAAAATTGGCAGCGGTTTGAAAATAATTACTATTATCAGTGACTTCATTATCATCATTAGTATATGAATTGTCAAGTATGTTAATAAAATGGTTGTTAAAGGCATCAGGTGTATCCGAATCAGTAATGTTATTCAGGTGAATAGTTACATTACCGCTGGATTGTTCTGTTCTACCCATAAGTTTATTAATTGTTCTTCATGTTTCTTTAGGATTTCCCTGTGATGATTTAAGTTTATTCTTATAGTAATTGTTTTTTGCCTTTCGCAACAATGTTGTCAAGATGTTTCTGTAGGCTTTATATTTAGTTTTATAAGTCATGGGCCATTTACTTGCCAGTCTGGAAAGTCTGTGCTTCTCTTTTATGCTTTGTACTAGTCCTGAAGTTAAATAATAACCACTAGTGGATGTTTTTTGTTTACTATATTTAAGAGGAAAATTAGCTTATAATGCATCGCTATATTATTTGTGGAATAACTCATAAGCAGAGTTAGGACAGTCAGTTCGGAGCACTTCATCCCAACTCAGCCGCGCCACGTCCTGCACAAAGCTGCTCACGTTCCCAGGACTGAACACCCTCCCCAACACACGCGGCGTCGGCTGCGTTGGGCTGACGTACTCACGAAAACACGAAACAACTGGGAAGTGATCAGAGATGTCAGTATATATGATATAATTGGAGATATTCTTTTCAATTTGGTTAGACCAGATATGGTCTATCAGTGAAGCAGTGTTGTCAGTGACCCTGGTGGGCTTGGTAGTCATAGGTAGTAGTGAATTATTATACATTAAACTAAGAAAATCAATTAGATATGGGGTATTCTGATTGAGTAAATTAAGATTCCAATCACCAAAAATGTACACAGCCTTATAGGTTTTTGAACTAATGTAATCAAGAATAGTATTAATTTTATCTATAAAGTCATTTATATTACTATTTAGAGGTCGATAAATCGAAGCTAAGAAAAAAGTATTTTTGTCACGTTGTGCCTCGACACAGACACACTCCAGACTTGGATGACACATACTCAAGTCCTGTAACAGTGATGAGGTGTACTTCTCACTCACATACAAGGCTACTCCACCGCCATGCCTGTTGCGGTGTTTACAATACATCGAGTACTTAGGGATAGTATACAGTTGAGCAATATGACCGTCGAGTCTCGTTTCAGAAAAACCCATAACGTCAAAGCCTGTTTTATACAAACTCAGAATTTGATCTTGAAAACACTGCAAGTTTGATGATATGCTGATAATATTCATGGAGAAAACAGTAAAAGACCCGCGATCAACTAGAAAGTTATAACCCATGGTTACATATTTAGAATGAGGAATACTTGAAATACTTGAGTTATTAATAAACAAGTCAACATTTACGTCATCATACTTATCATATTGTAGTACTTGTAACGGATTAAAGTTATGATTATTTAATGAATCTATGGTTAATACATTTGAGTTTTGAATGTTAAACTCATTACTTAATTCATTATCTTCAATATTATTAAATGGGAAAAACGCCATGAGAAAAACACACACAAAAAAAAATACATAATATATTAATAACTGACAGCAACTGCTATGGTCTTACTTTCTTTTTTATTTACTGGTGCGGGTGTTGTCAGATACATTCCTTTTTGTCCGGTTAGCGTAGCTGCCAGCGCCGCTGTGCCCACCACTCGCAGTCGGGGCCCCCTCCTCCGAACGGGGCGCCGCGGCCGCCCCACAAACAGGACTGCCACGCAGAGGCTCACTCTCCTCTTGCGTCTCAGGCTCATTCCGCATTGCTTCCTCGCTGTCTTGTACAGGAGCGGCCGGCTGAGCTACAACACCCTCGTCCACATTAGCCGCACGCTGGTACTCACAGTTGCTGGGCTGATTCCTTTCCTTGATTATCAACTTAGTGTGCCTGAAGTAAGCGATCTTCCCTTCTTCTTTGGCTTTACGTAGTCGGGGTCATTGCTACTTGACGATCTCCTGTGAAGCTGGGCACAAATCCTCATTAATGTAGATGCGAGTAC
>CM035223.1:22026309-22028809 GCA_020233015.1 Callinectes sapidus | reverse complement strand
TCCACCTATATCTCCTTCTCCTACTCTCCCTCCTCCTCCTCCTCCCGTCTTCTTCTTCTTCTTCTTCTTCTTCTTCTTCTTCTTCTTCTTCTTCTTCTTCTTCTTCTTCTTCTCTTTTATGTTTATCTTCCTTTTATGATATTTTCCCGTTACTTATTAGTTCTTATCATCTTCAATACATAGTTACGAATAAGAAAGAGAGAGAGAGAGAGAGAGAGAGAGAGAGAGAGAGAGAGAGAGAGAGAGAGAGAGAGAGAGAGAGAGAGAGAGAGAGAGAGAGAGTGTGGATGTGTGTGTGTGTGTGCGTGTGTGTTGGTGGGGAAGAGAAAAAAAATGAAATTGAATTAAAATTAGAGGAAAAAGAAATAAAAACATATGGCTGAAAACCACAGCATAAAAATTTTGAAATAGTGACGGCCATAAGAATATCATCCCTTTAATGTATGGGAAGGAAGAAATATATACTGCACGGAGGGAGGGGAGCATTACTGAAGAAAAGAAATGAGGGGAAAGACTGACAGGTTTAATTATTTTCCTCAGCTGTAATAGGTATGAAGATGAAATAAAAGGTGCCCTAGCCATTAATGAAAGGAAATGAGAAAAAAAATGTAGGATTACTCCGAAAAAAAAAAAAAATTAGAGTGAGATGAAAATAGTGAAAATAATGAAAATGATAAAGACGATAATGAAAATAATGATGACAATAATAGTAATAATAGCAATAATGGTAATAATGAATACGATAAAAAACTAGAACAAGAAGTAGACTCAATAAACGCATGTAATTAAATATGAAGTGTGTGTGTTTTGCCTGGCCGCACTACGTATCTAATCCTACTTTATTGATGTTTGGCGTGCCGTGCCTTCTGCCTCCCTTGTGTTGATGAGTGTGTTTGCAGCTCACGTGACGAGGTGCGGAACTAAAAACAAATAATAATCAATGGTCACGTGTTATTGTTTGGTTAGATTGCTCGTGTGTGTGTGTGTGTGTGTGTGTTCCTCTCTCTCTCTCTCTCTCTCTCTCTCTCTCTCTCTCTCTCTCTCTCTCTCTCTCTCTCTCTCTCTCTCTCTCTCTCTCTCTCTCTCTCAAAACCCCAAATCTGTTTAATTTTCGGTCACGGTTAAATGTGTCATAAATTCATGAATATTTGGCTTGGACAGTCATGTAGGAAATAATGTATATATAAACGTATACATTCTGCCGTTGCCATTTCTGGTTGAATTTGTGTGTAATAATTAATTGGCAGCTCCTGTCGCTCTGATGGTTTATGAGGAACGATTTGTCGGAATATTTTTTTAATACATTTACTGATTATTTGTCCCTTTTTGAAAATTTGTTTTTCATCTATTTATTAATTTTTATACGTTTCGTTGCCTCTCGTTCATTGTTGCAAATTACAGTAATCAAATGAAAAGAGGGAAGGTTTTGTGTGGAATGCTCTTATCACATTTCTAATTATTCTCTCCTTTTTATAGAAGTGTGTGTGTGTGTGTGTGTTGTGTGTGTGTGTGTGTGTGTGTGTGTGTGTGTGTGTGTGTGTGTGCATTTCAGTTCTTGTTGAAATTAGATTTTCGTGAATTATAATAGAAAAGAAGAACTATTATTTTTTTAGCACACATTTAATTATTCATCCTTATGTTTAATGCATTTGGTGTTCGAGAGAATTTATGCACAAAAAAACTACAGCAAAAGATGACAATGATAAGCAGCAGAAAACTATTTTTCAACCATTTTACATTCCTATTGCTTTATGCTTTTTCATCTCTTTGTAAAGAAACATGTAAACTGCAGTAACATATAAAGGAGACTAAGAAAACAGAAAGGGAGAATAAACCACATTACCCATTCATTACCTTTACTCATCACTTCAATTCTGATATGAAATACGTACAAAATTATTTCAATTAAGAGGCTAAGAGAAAAAGAGTACTGGTTAATTCTTGCATCAGAGAGGTTGACAGAATAGGAGATGAAGAAGGTCTCGGGCAGCGAGGCCACGAGAGGAGGGAGAGGCATGTAGTTTATAAGATCAGAAGAGTAGTTAGTATAGAAATAGTGTTAAAAGAAACCAAATGACGCGGTGGTGACAAAGACGCTGAAGACGTTAGGCGTAGGAGAGAAATTGATAAGACGAAAAGCTTTTAACTCTTTCCTATCTAATAATAAATCTTTGAGAGTGGAACGCCTAATACATGCGAAGAGTACTCGTTACATTGGTGGAAGATCCTTGTACATAGTTGGTAGGGAGGCAGTTGGCAGGGTGAAAAACACTCGCGGAGACGCCACAGAGGCTGAGGTTATTAGTAGGTCGTGCGAGAATGTGTGTCAGTTTACTCACGGTATACCAGATGATCCCATATATATGCGCATATTTTTCCCTTTTTTTTTCAACTTTTTGACGTTTCTTCTTCTTCTTCTTCTTCTGAGAGAGAGAGAGAGAGAGAGAGAGAGAGAGAGAGAGAGAGAGAGAGAGAGAGAGAGAGAGAGAGAGAGAGAGAG
>CM035223.1:21946352-21963438 GCA_020233015.1 Callinectes sapidus | reverse complement strand
TTATTTCTTATTATAGTTGATTGCACGTATGATAGGCTCACACACACACACACACACACACACACACACACACACACACACACACACACACACACACAAGATAACTTATTGTAATGCACTTTTTCATTCGTTATAAAGCTTCTGTTGTAAATCAGGGTTCAAGATATCCATAGTAAAAAATTGATATGTTTAATTTACATTTGCTTATTAGAAAAGTCGAAATTAAGTCTTAGATTTATTTTTTTCCCATTAATCCGTTTGTTTGCACTGATTATTTCTTTCAGTCCTGTCTCCACATTTTTGTATCAACACTTTTTACCTGCGATTTGGTTCATCTTCCTTGTTAAGAAACCACCACTGAGATATTTTGCCTTAACTCTCTGCCATCTCAAATTAACTAAAAACTGTTCAATATGCTCTTTTTAGTTATCTGTTCAATCTTTCATGTCGATTTTTGTTAAGATTTCGCTGTTGTAGGACTGTGTTGTGGTGTACGTCGCAGTGAAAGATTTAAAATTTGTCATTGTTAAATGCTATAAGCTCATTAAATTTCATTAAGATTTATCATTATTATCAACAAATAACGTAGAAAATATTGAAATCTTATTCTCTTTTAATTACATTCAAATAATTTTCAATACACATTTACTCTGATTTATATCGATTTAAGTAACTTGATTTGAATATTTTGTCCCCCATCAAAGCAACGTTCGTGTCAAGGAAAAGGAATATGAGAGAGAGAGAGAGAGAGAGAGAGAGAGAGAGAGAGAGAGAGAGAGAGAGAGAGAGAGAGAGAGAGAGAGAGAGAGAGAGAGAGAGAGAGAGACAGAGAGAGAGAGAGAGAGAGAGAGAGAGAGAGGGTAAATGAAGGATAAATATAATACATCAATAAATAGATAAAGAGGATCAAGTAATTAATAGATGAATGGGCATTTTAATAATAAATAATTAAATAAATGAACAAATTTCGGCCGGTGACGATAACGACACGATAATCAAATATAATCAAATCAACGCAGCGAATTCCACGGTGACGAGACGAAATTCACGATAACGATCACGACGCGATAATCAAATAAACAAAATAAGTTTCATGATAACGAGACGGGATTTACGATATCGAGACGGGTTTCACGATAACGAGACGGGTTTCATGATAACGAGACGGGTTTTACGATGGCGAGACGAGTTTTACGATGACGAGACGGGTTGCTTGATGACGAGTCGAGTTTCACGATGACGAGTCGAGTTTCACGATGACGAGACGAGTTTCACGATGACGAGTCGAGTTTCACGATGACGAGACGAGTTTCACGATGACGAGTCGAGTTTCACGATGACGAGGCGAGTTTCTTGATGACGAGGCGAGTTTCACAATGTCAAGACGAGTTTCACGATGACAATAACGATGCGGGAATCACATTAGAATCCCATCCCAGGTGTGTGGGACAGTGTGTGGGGACAGTGGCGGTGCAACCATCCACCCCCTCACGCTGAACAAGAGTCATCACAAAGAGAATTTTGACAACACAATGCCAAGGAAGGCGCACTCCTCTCCCCAAAAGAGGTCCCTCACATGGCAGTGTCTGTGGCAAGGTGGAGCGTGATGTTTTCTCCTCTATGGTGAAGTCCTGAAGGCGAATTTCGATGAATCACTACACACAATTCACCTGACACTGTCACAGAAGGAGGAGCCCTTATCTCCCCATCCAGGCTCCAGTGGTGGCAGTATCTGGTAGTTGGTGCGTAGTGTAGATGGCCTATTGTCGGGTGTGTGAGGGGCTGGTAGTGGACGATCATATCTGAATGAGGAGCCGAAGGAGGAGCGGGACCTGCTGCCCGATCCCCGTCATGGGCCCCGGCAGGAACCAGACCGCTGCCCTCCCCTCCAGTACGCTCCCCCTGTCCTCCACGGGCCGGAACAAATTTTTTGGATGGAAAGTTTCCGAAACGATTTCCAATTTTGCGTTGAATTATAAATCATCGTCAGTACATGAAAAATTGTGTTGAATGACGCTTGTGGGAAAAATCAGTTCATTGAGGCGAGATGAAGCTGTGCAGTACCTCCTGGTGCCCTGCTTGATCCTGTATCTCCTACACTGCCTATTTAAGGCAATGATTTCAGCTTGCTTCGAGTACGTTTGTATCGAAAGGGATAGACGTAAAATTTGAACGATATTACATGTGATGTTAAAATTATAGTCACCGAATAACACTAACTGGTAACTGGTAACTTGCTGGAAACCACGGGAACCAGGACAAGCATCTGGTGTAAGGGAAGGGTGTCATGGTTCCTCTATATCCGAGGTGGTGTAACATTGAAGGAAGTTGTGCAAAGGAGGAGAGAAAAGAAGATGTGTGAAAGATGTGAGAATATGTTGCGTTTCTGCCTTTCTGTTATGGGAAGAGAAAGAAAGTAACGAGAGAAAGATTAGAATGAAATGAAGGAAGAAGGATACGAAGGGAGGAAAACACGAAGACTAGAGGATTATCACGAAAAAAGGTAAAGGAAAGGAGAAATAAACAAGAAAGTGGTAGAGAGAGCTGATTGAAATGGAGTAAAGGGAAGGAGAGACGTGTTAATTCTCTCTCTCTCTCTCTCTCTCTCTCTCTCTCTCTCTCTCTCTCTCTCTCTCTCTCTCTCTCTCTCTCTCTCTCTCTCTCTCTCTCTCACCAAATCCCTCTTTATAATCAAGCATTTATCAGAATCTTACTGGGTTTCCTTGCTTGTCTTATCGCCACGTGGATTTATTCAAGGTATGTTACGCTGACAAGTCTTTTATTTTTTTTTTTTTATTTCTCCTGCGGGCACTTTTTTACAATACTAATGGGTTGAGGCAAATGCGGTTTAGCGGATTGACAGATGACTCCAACATGTGGGCAGCCAAATTCATGTTTTACCTTCTATCTGTGGTTTAAGATATATTTCTCTGATAATTCCTTGGTGGATTTCAACCAGTAACATTGAGACTCCTCGATAAGTACTGTACGTATATATATATATATATATATATATATATATATATATATATATATATATATATATATATATATATATATATATATATATATATATACGGTTTGTGATACCAAAGGCAATTTTTTAAAGGAATATTTTTTCACTACTTGTAATGCAAAAGACATTTTATTAAGGAAATAAATATATAGGATATTTTAAACTAATTGTTTTTCATTCTTAATATTGATAGGTATTTTATTTTTATAGAAGTTTCAAGCATGCATAAGATATGAAAAGAAATATTTTTTGAGTCATTACAGGTTTACTAAGCAAAACCAGTCTCTCTTACTTTATTGCTGGTAGAAATTTTGTATAATTTCCTGCTGTACTACCCTGCCTGGAGTCTGCCGACCTCTCTGCATGGTGGCTTGCTGCTCATCAGCCTGTGGCATCTCTTCATTCAGAAGGGGTGGAAGCTGAAAGTTATTAAGCAGACTTTTGTGTGGGGATATCAGGTCTATGGGTTGGATGTTCATATTATATCAGATGAACAGCCATGTATTTTGATATTTAGCACTTTGACATTTCAAAACTAGCCCAAACCCTAATGACTTTTGAGACATTGTTGCATGTAAAAATATTACATACATAGATACATACATAGAGAAGTATATACAAAAGTTTGTCAAAGAGGAATATGACATACCTCAAACAACTAAACTGTTATTTTTTATCTATCCTCAAAATGCCTGTTGTTAAGTTTTGTGGATTACACCCAATGGCTAAGTAAACTTGCATCACAATAGCAAAATCTTGAGCAATAGGTCAGGATCACTCCATTCACATCAGACGAGCTGGGTGTTCATGGAGTGATATCTTTTCCTGTTGACGTACAAGACATCGTCAACAGTTGGGGCCTTGAGGGTGATGTGGGTCCCTATACATAAAAGATTATTATAAATGATCATAATACACATTAGTCATATATGAGCCACCATATATATATATATATATATATATATATATATATATATATATATATATATATACCAATCTTTATTAATGCGGAGGAAATAATAATAATAATAAAAAAAACCCCACTGAATCAAATAATTTAAAGAATACTTCTTACCATCAATGGCCCCAATAACTCTAGGGAAGTTCTTAATCCTAGAGTACTCGAGAACTGTTCTCCACTCTGAGTGGTTATGAGCAATGGAGACCTGTTCCACTGATTTTCCGCTCAAGATGTGCAAATGTGATAGAAGACCCTGCTTATGGTGGATTGAGTGGGTCCTGAAAGCAGATTAATAGCTATTAGTTTTTGTTTAGCATTTATATCTTGCAATAGTGTATATATATATATATATATATATATATATATATATATATATATATAAGAGAGAGAGAGAGAGAGAGAGAGAGAGAGAGAGAGAGAGAGAGAGAGAGAGAGAGAGAGAGAGAGAGAGAGAGAGAGAGAGAGAGAGCGAGAAGAGAGAGAGAGAGAGAGAGAGAGAGAGAGAGAGAGAGAGAGAGAGAGAGAGAGAGAGAGAGAGAGAGAGAGAGAGAGAGAGAGAGATGCTGGAAAAAAATAGGTTAAGCTAAGCTTTTTTAAGATTAGGAATCAGGAATTAAGGAAACCCTGAAGTCACTTCACTTAAATATTTTCTATTCTTTAATCTAAACGTTAAACATTAGTTTATCCACCAACTAAAGTTATTTATGTCTTTTGTATAATCTAAATGTTAAATTAATAAAAAAGTGGCTTCATTACTGGCCTTCTCTCTTACATTTTCATACACATCTAAACTATTAATGCAAGTTAGGAGAGAAGTGCCCCTGTCACTCAGGGAAAATCCAGGAGGCAAAGTCCCCAGGTATTTTTGACTAGGTTAGGTAATGTAAACTTATATTATCCTTAAAAAGGGTGTCTAAAGAAGGCAAAGTGTCCCATCCAAACAACAGGACATTGAAGGCACTTATATTTATGTTTTAGGTGAATGTGAAAATATATGCAAATGAATGTCAGAGAATAGACTCAGTATAAGGCCAATGAAAGGACTTTATCAAAACTGTATAAAACATCAATAAACACAAGTATCTTACCAGCAATGTCTCCAATAACGTTTTGAAAGGATCCAATTGCAAACAGCCTCAGAGCCAGCAGGACTTGTGTGTACAGAGGCAGTGCCTGGCTACGCCTTGTCCTCCGTCTCAGATGAGGCTCCACTTCCTCCAACAAGAGAATTAGCTCCTGCCGGGGGGAAACGATACTTCCTTAGCAGCTCATCGTCACTCAGTGCCAATGGGTCCAGGGGATCACGAAATCGCCTTTCCCTTCTTAAAGCACGGAGGTAAAAATGAGCAGCAATGACAACCATAGTGGAGGAATGTGACAACAGTGGCAAATTGGCGAGTATCTCATCGCGACGAATTTGCTCTCTCTTCTCGATCTTTATTTTGGCTGTTCCATGCAATATTTCATTTTGCGCCTCCCAATATCATGTTTCTTGAGTGGTGAAGTAGGGATGAGGTAAAAAAAAAAAAAAAAAAATGTGGACAAAAATATTTATATAAGAGATAGCGATGTCTTTACTAGAGTTGGGTCGATTAACAAATTTTCGGAAACCATGATTATGATTATGATTATGATTAACTTTTTCTAGCCATGATTATGATTATGATTGATTAAAGTCCTCCGACTTGTGATTATGATTATGATTAATGATTAATTTTCTTTCGAGTGATTATGATTAATGAATGATTAACTTAGAATGATTCGAGAAGTCAACAAATTCATTTATTTTCAACGCCACATACAAGGAAAAAAACCTTGATAAGTTGCAAATATGGCACAGGCACAGCGATACCCGTCCAGGGTTAATCAACGATATTAATCACGGATCCACACGATTTTGATTAAGATTAATGATTGATGAATTTTTTGAAATGGTGATTATGATTATGATTATGATTAAGTAAAAAAAACGTTAATCAATTAACTTTTGATTGATTAACTTGATTGATTAACCCAGCTCTAGTCTTTACTACACCTCGGGAGGTGTCGTTATTAACGACACGAAAATGACGCTAATAATGACGCCCTAACGTCACTCGCTGCGTTCGTGGATACCGTTTGTCGTTAATAGCGACGGACGCCTGTCGCTAGCGTGTCGTTAAGGGGGTCGTCGCGCTGAATTTCTGACGAATATTTTAGAAAATACTCGAAAATTAAAAAAACCCCTCTATAATCTGATAGGTTCTGGCTATTCCATGTTGTAATATTTCTTCTAAATACGCAAAAATAAAGGAGTTATGGCTAATTTTCTGACCCCCCCAACTTCTCCACCACACCTCTGACCCCTACTTTTCGTTACATTTACTCCACTAAGCTTTTTTTTTTTTTTTCGCCAAAAATGCCTCAAATGTGATGTATTTTAGTATTTTTATAATAGCTAGGTGGCAACCATACTTGATGTATGTTGAACAACCTAAGAGAAGACAAGCCGTCACTACTAAAGGGTCTTAAGGAAAGTATGTCTCTCCACTTTTGTTTTATTGGAAGTATTTTTCATATAATTTTCACCAGAATGGCAAGACCATTCAAGAAGAAATGTATGAATAGAAATAGAGCAAGTAAATTGAATAAAATTAGGGTTGAGAGACGAGTGCTGCCTTCTGTCTCATCAGTCGAGTGGCGATAGTGCATCGTCCCGTCCACTCCATAGCCTAACGCTTTATCTAACTCATTCCCCTTTGAGCAACAAATACCATATAAAAGGTACATCAGCAGTACTTCATACCATGTGAAGACCATAGAATGCATTAAGGCGTGTAACTATTTAACTAATTCTAACAGGGTTTTGATAATTTTAAAGCTGAATAAATTTGCATTTTTTTTTTGTCGTGTGTTTTTTATTTTATTTTAGGTTTTAGAAGTCCATATATGATGTTTTTTCTCCAATAGAATAGGGCCCAAGCTGATTCAGTAGCAAGGCAGCCTTTGAGGAGTATGGATGTATTGGCTGTTGCAGAAATGGCAGTGTTGCTGTGGCTGAAAAAACGTAGACGGAGGCAACAAATATGGGTGCATGAAATTAATTTTTGAAGATATTTGTTCCCAGATTTGTTCAACAATAATAAGTTTTATGATTTCTTTAGCATAACTACAGAACAATTTAAGATGTTGAGTTGATGGGATCCTCCATTAGGAAGCAGAATACCAATTTTCGTGTATTAAAAAAAAAATAAAGAAAGAAAGAAAAATCCACTAGCAGATTGGTCAAGTGTTTAAGGTACCTGTAAATGATATTTTTTAACATGTAGACACGCTTTATTTCGGGTTATGAATACAGGAACTGTTATGTCCTACTTAAAGGATACCTTTCACAAAAAACTGTATTCTGAAGTACTATCACTAGCATACGGTGACGGTGTATGAGATGGGTGTTGGTGTTGGTCAGTCCAGTGACCGTAGCTGGAGTTTTGGTCCTTGAGTTTTCTACGAAAGGCCTGATGTATTTCTATTTTAATGTCCATACAGTTGAGAGGCAACAGTTGTTTCATAAGGGGGATAAGACCGTACAGGAATCATCGATCTAGGTCAAATTCATTTTCATTTTTACAAACTACTTATTCTTGCAAGTTTTGCAACTCCCCCCCCCCCCCCCCCGATTTGCTCATCTACTTCACTAGGATGCTCGCAGCGACATCTTTTGTTGGTATTAGGCTTTTTTGCTGTATGTAGATGATAGATGCTTCATAGCTGTAGGCCTACTTCCTCCTTCACAGACGTCTACATTGGTTGTTGTTTGTAGAGAACGCTCACTATCAGGTGCATCCGTGATATTAGTAGTTGATGAAGTATTATTCAGATGCATCAGCATCTACGAGTATATCGGAATTTATGTTCTCATCGGGGGGTGGTGGTACATTAGATAATGTTGCTCGCGGTGTCACTTAGGGTATGAGGAATTGCATAGTATCGTAGAATACCCATTTCTTTGCTTTGATGCCAGCTAATCCAAATGTTCGAGTATTTATTTTATATTTTTCTCTCATAGAGTTGCTCCTTAATTGATGCCATTTGAGAGAATACTTTGTCTCACCAGTTGGTGCTGTGGAGTGGCAGGAAAGAAGCATCCTCTGCTGCATAAATTCATCGATGGCTACACCAGTTGATACTGTAACGCTGGCCCCCGTCCACAAACAGCTTCCACGACCGACAACAGGTACACTTACCATAGCAGCGGCCCCCAGGACAGCACAGGACGGGGCGGCAGCAGACACAGGGATGCTTCTCGGCGAAGATTTGTGGCTAGCGAGGGGAAGCGAGGTAACAGACCCACAGACTCACCAGACTTACTGAGAGAGGCAGGAAGACTGTCAAAGGCACGGCACAACTTCCTTACTTTACTGGCACACAACAGAGTAAAGGTATTCCCATTATCAAAACACTAGGTAATGGAGATGTTGATGACATATGTTTTGCATGATGATGATATTCCTATGATAAATAGGTTAGGTATTGTAAAATTACTGAGCACAATTGAAAAACAAAGTCCTGATTTTAAGCTAGATTAAAACTGGATGAAAATAAAGAAATACGTCATTGTCACAACTAATAACACATACAAGAAAAAAGATCAACCCTTAACACGAGAGAAAGTAAATTATGATCAATAACCACACTCTAGAAATCCATCTCGTCCAGTTAGTGGTTCGTACCACCCTCCTACAGCATATACACATCCAACTACTAACCAAGCCTTCAGTCACATCAATCCAGTCACTCCTCCCTGGAGCCACCCCACCACACCACCCCAACAGGCTTTCCAATCTTCGACACATGGAGCGACATACGAAGCCTCCACACTGTCTCAACTGTGATGGGGCCTCACCACTCACCCTCGCAAAGAGTGGATCAGGGAAGACACTCAAAGGTACTCTGAAGACCTTCAAGAGCCCCACAGCATAGCATGCAAAGAGGACTTGGGATGAGGTGGAAGCAGGAAGGGTACACGCCTGACGCTAGATACACTGGTAACCGGACTCCAGTACCACAATATTCCCGCTATAGAACACCTCGACCTTCCTACCCACATGGATGTCACAACTGTGGTGAGCATAATCACCAACAGAAAAGATATCGGTATGACCATCGAGTGAGGTGTGCAATCTGTCATCAACTAAGACATAAGCAAAGACTATGTAAATATTATAGACAACAGGGGGTTGGCGAAGAAGATATTGCCGGAGTTCTCACTATCATCTATAAAATGGATAACATCAAGGTAGATCACATCAATGCACAAAGTTTCTTAGCTAATGAGGAGGAGGTGAACCAACTCATTAATGAGAGAGATACAGCCATTCTGTGTGTTAGCGAAACTTGGTTACCTCCTGAAATCCGTGACGAGCACCTTGCTATTCCAAATTATATATTATATCGGTGTGATGCAGGAAGAGGAGGAGTTGGTATGTACTTATGTCAACGATGTATTTATGGTTACAACTGTAAACATTAACATAGTAAAGCCGAAAAAAATAAGAGATGTGTGGGTATCAGTACAAAACAACAAGTTGCCCTCTGTGGTAATCGGTTCCCTTTACCGCCATCTTAAATCTCTATCTGACACATTTGACTACAATAGAGATGTTTTAGATTTTATTAATTTTAGAAATCAGCCATTTTTCTTATTAGGTGATTTTAATGGTGATCTGTCATCAAATAGTAGTAAACTTTAGCAAATTGTTTTAAATGCAAAACCAGTCTTTTTAATCTCTAAGCCATCAAGGATCACGTCCACCTTTGCAACTCTGCTGGACATAATAATTACTAATCAGCCAGACTTGGTGTTAGACTCCGATACAATTCCTTGTCCAGTAGCTGACTATGAATTAATCTCAGTAACAGTAAACTTGAATAAACCTAAGCGCCTGCATAGAATTAAAACGTTTCGTGAACTGCAATTCTACACACCGGATGTCTTATGTGATAACTTGCTGCAAGACATGCATGACTTGAATACCATTTTCAGAATTGACAATGTGGACACACAAGTTGGTATTTTTACCAAAAGTTTTAACAAATCTTTAAATGCAAGTGCACCCCTTATCACAAAAGAAGTTAAAAGGCCTTTCGCTCCTTGGATGACAGTTTACGGTCTCTTATACGCGAAAAAAATAACATAATTTATCCTTGAAACGGGACTGTAATAATATTGATATGCGAAACAGATATAAAGACTTGAAGAAGCTGGTAAAAAGTTCACTGTACAGGACTAAGGCTGAATATTATAACAAAGAACTGGAAAACAACAGAAGAAATATGACAGCAATTTGGAAAATTATAAAGGAACTGGCCCCAGATTCCACAAGTATGGAAACTGCAGCTCTCAGAGAAGATAAGAACAGTTAATATCTCGGACTAATTGTTTTAACACCTTACTTGCAACTGTTGGTAAAGTAACTTACAATGGATATAAAAAGAACGTTCCAAATGACACTGATTTGTGTGATCTAAATTTAGATAGCAGCACATTTCCCCATTTCTTTCGATCTCAGCCTACTGATAGTGTTACAGTTATTTCAACAATTAAACATATGAAAAATATTGATTTGTACTGCTATGATGGTACACCCTTACGATTTTTGAGGGACTCTCTGGCAGTTCTCATTACTTATCTGACATGTATGATAAATATCTTTATCGTGATAAGGACCTTCCCTTTACTTTGGAAGCAGGCAACAGTGGTTCCAATTTACATACAAGACCGGTGATGCTACCGAGCCCATAAACTACCGACCAATATCCATCTTATCTATAATGTCAAAAATTTTAGAAAAGATAATTGCATATCAGTGGACAAAATATCTCGAAGAGAGTAAATTACTAAGTATATCTCAACATGGCTATCGAAGTCACCTTTCGACTGAAATAGCGCTTATGTCGTTCAGTAACAAATTGTACGATAACATTGACAAAAAGAAAATTTCTCTAGTTACTCTATGTGACTTGTCTAAAGCCTTCGATAGTGTGTGTCAAGAAATTTTAATAACTATGCTTCATAAGTTAAATATCGATCACTTCTGGTTTGACAGCTATTTAAATGAGAGATCTCAATGTGTGCGTATGGGAAAGACGCTCTCTGATAAGTTAGAAATTATATTCGGTGTTTCTCAAAGATCGGTGCTGGGCCCAATTTTATTTCTAATATATGTAAATGATCTAACACAATATATTTCCGACTGTCTTGTATTACAATATGCTGATGTCACACAGTTCATACATACTGGAAGCATTGACAATATTGATGACCTTATGTACAGAAGTGCTGCTACTTTAAAAATTGCTAAAAATTATTTTAATGTAAATGGATTTTTACTAAACACAAAGAAAACGCAATGCATGTTTGTAGGAAGCAGAGGGTATATTTAAAAAATACCTCCTAACACTTGTTTAAAGGTTGACAGAAGTGAAATAGTCCCGAGTAAAACACAAAAAAATCTTGGAATAGATTTTGATTCGTACTTGACGTTTGAAAAGCATGTAAATAACATCACTAGAAAGAATTTCGGTACGTTCATGTATTTAAATAATCTGAGTCCTCATCCAAGAACTATTGTTAATACTTCCCTAGTACTGAGCTCAATAAATAACGGAATTAGAATATGGGGATCTACCAATGCAACTCAACTGCAATGGGTGGAGAAGATCCAATACTTTGCCGCTACAGTTGCATTGGGTGGTGGGGCAAAGCGTGACCACGTCACTCCTTTCTTGAAAAAGCTCGGATGGCTAAGAATTGAAAACAGATATAAATACGAAATATATATAATGGTATACGATATTTTGAATGAAAATAACCCTAGCAACATACTTCCCCTATCAAAGGTCAGAGACATACGGCCGCTTCCTACTAGACAGCAAGATCAACTGTATGTCCCTCATACTAACACACACACACACACACACACACACCCGGCTCGCTCAGCACTGGTAGCAGCACCGCTTTTGTGGAACCCTCTCCTCACCAGTGTCAGGAATGCCTCCTTATACGCCACTAGTTCCTTATGTGTGGTATCCCCGAAATTTTTCATCATTCGCTGATCTTTTGTAGTTATGAAATAAAAATCGTGTTTTTAAAATAATCAATACTTGCAATACTATGTTACTGTGAATAGATGGCGTTTTAATATAGCCTAGCGTTCTGAAATTTTATTTTGTGTTCTACTTTCATATCTGAATACATAAGGATTATAAAACTTAAGCACATGCTACTCTTGTAGGCTTTTAGTAGCCTATTTGCTTATTGTGTAATATTGCCCAATGAGATATTTTTTATCTAATTGAATTTTTTGCAATTTTGGTAAATAGTTAAACATGAGATTACTTGATTTTTTTTGTTTAATTGCTAGTTTTCTTATTCTAAGTTTCCTATGATAATTATATTCATATGAGAATGTATGGTATCAAGTTATCACACATATATTTAGAGGGCCATTTTGTCCCATACGAGTGGGCCATTTTGTCCTTACCCGTGTTCAAGTAATGACCCATTTAAGGAAATTACCTATTTTTCTCAATAGTTTAAGAATATATTTGATATTCCGAAATGGGATTATTTTGTTTGCTAATGAATAAAGATTGTAAAAGTGCAAAACTTATCAATATCCTAAAATCCTGAAAAACAGAGTCATTTTGCTCGCACACACACACACACACACACACACACACACACACACACACATTAATTATTTTTTTCTATTAACTGAGGAACACTTGATTTCACAATTTTTTGTATTGTATTTTGTTACCAGATTATTCTGTATTGCCATTCCATTTGCAGACATGCCTCTTCGAGCATTACCTTCATGTAGGCCTATCAGTGCTGCTTCATAGAATGTATCTTCGTCCCGATAGCCATCTCTTGCCCTTACATAGTTATGAAGAATGCAGAACGCTTTTATTATGGTTTCATCAAAGTCAATCTTGACATTGAGAGGCCTATGGAATATGCGCCATCTATTAGCCATGATACCAAAGGTACATTCGATATACCTACACGCTCGTGACAATCTGTAGTTGAAGATTTTCTTCTTGTGCGTGAGATGCTTTCCACGGTAAGGACTCATAACATTTTCTATGATTCCAAAAACCTCATCTCTAATAATTACATGAGATAGGCATGTTGTCTTATTAGTGGAAATAGGTTCTTGGTTCTGGTACATCCAATGTATTTTCAACAAGTTTTTTGTACAATAAGGAATGTCCAAAAATAGCCGAATCACTGCTTTTCCCGTATGTACCAATATCCAAATGAACAAATGAACAATTAGCATCAGGCACTGCCAACAAAACAGTTGAAAAGAAAGATTTATAATTATAATACAAAGATCCTGTACATATAGACTGAACTATCCTTATGGGGTTGCTGTCTATAGCAGCTGTGCAGTGGGGAAAATGTGCATATTTCTCAAATCCCTTCGCCACTTCTTCCCATCACTCCTTCACCATTTCTTGCATTTGAATGGTCTTCAATCTTGCCCATACTCTCTCTCTCTCTCTCTCTCTCTCTCTCTCTCTCTCTCTCTCTCTCTCTCTCTCTCGTCTCTCTCTCTCTCTCTCTCTCTCTCTCTCTCTCTCTCTCTCTCTCTCTCTCTCTCTCTCTCTCTCTCTCTCTCTCTCTCTCTATCTCTCTCTGGATTGCATTGGATGGAAGTGGTTGAGGTCAATGCAATACACAATTTCTATATGAAGTTGGGAAAATTGAAGTAATATGAAACAAGGTGCAGTAGTCTACATAAACACACTAAAACGTTAACACTTAATTTTTTTCTCATTATTTTTCGGACCACTCCTTCCGAAAGAAATGGAAGAATTTAAGGGATTGCTACTTGAGGGAATATTAAGGGAAAGAAAGAATCTTCCATCTGGGTCAAAGGCAAGAAACAATATCTATATATATTTCAGGCGATTGCAGTTTTTGGAAGCTTCAGTGTTTGATAAGGAAGCAACTAGCAACATTGACATTAAAATAAATGGATCAGAAGCTGGGAAGGGAATCACACCAGCAAAGAAAAAAACTTAAATAAATCCATGTGATATCCATCTTGCTAATATTTTGGAAAAATGTTTATTGGCAAGACAAGCTGAAGCAGAGCAACATAATGATGAAGATAGACTTAAAACTTTAAAATGTACCAGAAAATAACAGTTTGATGAACAAAATAGAACTTCTGAATGTTGTTCATCGTGCTCAGGCATTTGGAGCTTACCACCCTATTCAGCTTGTCCACCATCGCTTATACAGTCAGCCACCCCCACATTACCACATTACCAACCACAGCCACCACTTATCAGCGCTCATCAAACTCAGTAGCCAGCTGCCATGAATTCAGGCCCTGTCGCTCAACCTGTCCACCAGATTCACCTAAATATGTATGTCATACACAAATACCGCCTTCAGTGGTTAATTCACCATCTCCTTCGACAGAAAACACATATGAAGTTCAACATATCCACCAGGTACACTTAAATATGCTACCGATTTCATATATCTCAGGCTGCAACACTCATGCACCAACACCTTCACCAGGAAATGCAAGCCAAGCTTCTGATACACAGTCAGATTATATTGATATGTTTTGAATTTTAATTTGTTGACTGGTAGAAAACCTACTCAACAAAGGTAACAGACTGGTAGGAAACCTAATCAACAGAGGTAACAAAATAATAATATGTTCAGTAACTCAATAACCGGCTTCTTTTTTTTACCAGGTAAATTTTATACCCTGAGTTAGTAAAAATTACTGTATTAAGAAAAATAAGTGTACTAAGGTAATTATTCTTCTTTGTTTGCATTAAGAATGTTTTGATATGGATTATAGTACGAATAGTATTTAGTTACTAAAAACGATGACAATAAGTAACTCACCTTAACTTTCTCTCCTTAGGTTGTAGTGTGCACTTTCTATTCTTGAGTGCCCTCAAATCCACATTCTCTGTTATTCCTCCTTATTACCCATTGTGGGAAATATCATCCCACAGACAAGTAACGAGGGACTTGACTCGTTGTGACTGTACATATTGTATATAGTGGGTAAATGTTTAACCAAGGTATTAACCTACATAATGAGTACGTAGTTAATATAAAATAATATGGGTGAGAAGGTAGAAAAATAACATAAATACAAGTTACACTTATGCAGTGTATGAAGCAAGCTGGTTCGAACCACCAGCTTTGAAGCTTCACCAAGACAACACCGAGAAACACGGGAGAAAGGAGGCTCCACGTGGCAGTTACAGTCTAGCCCTTGGTTCATCAACACGTTTACCTCCTAGCATTATATGTGGATTATTACGACGATTACAGCCACACAGTGGAATTATATCTACGGAACTGAATAAGAACCAAGGCAACCACTACAGCCAGCACAGAAACGGGAGAAGTCAGCCTCTACTTCCACCCGAGATTCGCTCCCCAAAGCTAAGTACGAGTACCCTGATCAACCACTGGTCAGTAGGTAGGTTAGGGAAATAGGGAGGGCGTTACGAGGCACAACCTCCACAAAATAAAAGTGAATAGTCACGAGTCTCGAGTATACCACTGAGAGACACACGAGTGTCAAAGTGACTCCATTTCGGGAGTGAGGCACTTTTTTTCAAAAATTGCACCCCAAAGGTGTAAAGGGAACACCTTTGTGGTGTCAGTCTGTGGGTGTTTAGCAGACAACTCAAGGGTGTCAAGCAGACACTTCAAGGGGTGTCCAGCAGACACCTCAAGGGATGTCAAGCAGACACCTCAAGGGGTGTCAAGCAGACACTTCAAGGGGTGTCCAGCAGACACCTCAAGGGGTGTCAAGCAGACACCTCAAGGGGTGTCCAGCAGACACCTCAAGGGGTGTCAAGCAGACACCTCAAGGGGTGTCAAGCAGACACCTCAAGGGGTGTCCAGCAGACACCTCAAGGGGTGTCAAGCAGACACCTCAAGGGGTGTCCAGCAGACACCTCAAGGGGTGTCAAGCAGACACCTCAAGGGGTGTCAAGCAGACACCTCAAGGGGTGTCCAGCAGACACCTCAAGGGGTGTCAAGCAGACACCTCAAGGGGTGTCCAGCAGACACCTCAAGGGGTGTCCAGCAGACACCTTAAGGGGTGTCCAGCAGACACCTCAAGGAGTGTCCAGCAGACACCTCAAGGGGTGTCCAGCAGACACCTCAAGGGGTGTCAAGCAGACACCTCAAGGGGTGTCAAGCAGACGCCTCAAGGGATGTCCAGCAGACACCTCAAGGGGTGTCAAGCAGACACCTCAAGGGGTATCAAGCAGACACCTCAAGGGTGTCCAGGAGACACCTCAAGGGGTATCAAGCAGACACCTCAAGGGTGTCCAGCAGACACCTCAAGGGATGTCCAGCAGACACCGCAAGGGGGTGTCCAGCAGACACCGCAAGGGGGTGTCCAGCAGACACCTCAAGGGTGTCCAGCAGACACCTCAAGGGTGTCCAGTAGGCAGCTCAAGAGGTGTCAAGCAGACACCTGAAGGGTGTCCAGCAGACACCTCAAGGGTGTCCAGCAGACACCTTAAGGGGTGTTAGGATGACATCTCTAGGGTTTTAGTACACACCTTAAGGGTGTCCAGTTGACGCTTCTAGGGTATTTTATACTCACCTCAATGGTGTCAAGCACGCACCAATAGGGTGTTGAATACACACCTGACAGCGGCATCGCTGCTGAATTCTTACTTAAGAGGTTGCAACAGATACTCAAAGTCAGCGTGTATGACCAACATTATTGTATTAAACAAACAAACTTCACATACAAATTATGGAAATTTTCCATAAATAGTAAAGTAAAAAATACAAGTAAATTTCTTAAAACTAAATAAAGCATTGTATTGTTGCACAGTCAGATACTAAAATTGCGTAACCTCAATGTAGCCACATAGTTACTACCAACAAACTTAAAACGGAATCGAACGAGGTCACCATTTGGCTCCGTCTCCGAAGACATTACAAGACAAACCCGGCCACTCACCTGCCCGTTGTCCCTCCCTCTCTCCCTCTTTTTTTACCTTTCTCTCTCTCTCTCTCTCTCTCTCTCTCTCTCTCTCTCTCTCTCTCTCTC
>CM035223.1:21934124-21944328 GCA_020233015.1 Callinectes sapidus | reverse complement strand
GTTGAGAGAGAGCGATAGAGAGAGAGAGAGAGAGAGAGAGAGAGAGAGAGAGAGAGAGAGAGAGAGAGAGAGAGAGAGAGAGAGAGAGAGAGAGAGAGAGATGATTACTGCAGAAGAAGAGAAACCAAGGTGCCATGCCATTACTTTGCATATTGAATGCTGAGTCAGTTCCAATATATCTCAAGATCCTCAACTGCCCTCTTGTTAGCTAACGGATAGTTGTATATCCAGTAGCAACCTGTCATCCAGTAAGGGGTACAGCTTTGTGGACTCACCACATCCAATTTATTTCATTACTTGACCATTAATCTATTAATCTTAGCCAGCAGGTTGACTACTTTCACATATACATATATAGTAGGGAGGAAGTTGAGGCAGAACTGGAGAGGTGGAGACATGCACTGGAGAGAAGAGGAATGAAAATAAGCAGGAGCAAAACGGAGTACTTGGCTGTTAATGCAGGAGAGAAGGGGGATCCAGTGAGGTTGCAAGGTGTACAGGTGGCGAGGGTGGATGAGTTCAAGTACTTGGGGTCAACTGTACAAAGTAATAGAGAGTGTGGTAGAGAGGTAAAGGAGAGAGTGCAGGCTGGATGGAGTGGGTGGAGAAAGGTAACAGGAGTGATATGTGACAGAAGGGTTCCTGCAAAAATGAAAGGAAAGGTCTATAAGACAGTGGTAAGGCCAGCCATGTTGTATGGTATGGAGACAGTACCTTTGACAAAAAGACAGGAGGCAGAGTTGGAAGTGACAGAACTGAAGATGCTGCGGTTTTCATTAAGTGACGAGGCTAGATAGAATTAGAAATGAACATATTAGAGGGACAGCGCATGTACGAAGGTTTGGGGATAAAGCTAGAGAGGCGAGACTGAGGTGGTTTGGTTATGTCCGGAGGAGGGATGAAGAATATGTGGGAAGGAAGATGCTGGAAATGGATCTGCAGGGCAGGAGGAGGAGAGGAGAGACCAAAGAGCAAGATTTATGGACGCAGTGAAGGAGGACATGCAGATGATGGGGGCAGTAGAAGAAGAGGTGCAAGACAGAGCGAGGTGGAGACGAGTGATCCGCTGGGCGACCCCAAATGGGGATAGCCGAAAGAAGAATATATATATATATATATATATATATATATATATATATATATATATATATATATATATATATATATATATATATATATCTTGGCATATTTGGTATATGGGTTTGATGGTTTGTATACAAAGGTTGTCCCAGTGACTCTATCACAGGAGTTTCGCTGACGATTTAACAACTGAGAGACATGACCGTAGATCCCGACGGAGGTTCCACGCTCCCTCGAGCTCTGCGGCAGACCGAGCATGTCAGCCTGTTCATTCCCAAGTATATTGGAATGCCCAGGCACCCAAATCAGTGAGAAGGATTTACGACTTGAATTTGATTTATTAATGATGTTGCCCTGGATTTCATTTGTATTCATACGGCCGGACTCTATTGCCTGAAGGGCTGACATAGAGTCCGAAAAAATAATAATTGAATGATGAGATGAGGTTAAAGCATAATCTATGGCTTTATCAGTTGCAACATTTTCAGGAGAAAACACCGATGTATGAGTCGGCCGTCGGAACCTGAGGGCACATTCACACGACCACAAATTTGCACCCACACATTCATCCGTCTTGGAGCCGTCATTAAGTCTGGCAGAGACTGAACGGTGGACCGCAGTGTGGAGGTGGTGGTGCTGCCAGATGATCTTGCTTGCTGCGTTGCCGAGGGCAGCTTTCCGGGCGGTTTTTATCCCATAAGATAATAACAGGGCATCGTGATGGTGTTGCAGTGGTGGTACATTGGCCTCAACCTCCATCCTCACCACACGAGTGCAGCGCAGGGCTCCAAGACACATTCTCACACATTCATTCTGCAAAACATCCAACCTCCTCAATGCTGGTTCCGACCCAGACCCATACACCGGTGAGCCATAGTCTAAATGAGAGCGAATTAAGGACTTGTACACCATTAATAAAGATTTTCTGTCTGTCCCCCATGAAGTACCACGGAGGTATTTGAGGACATTGATTTTTTTACGGCAACGGATGAGTAGTTCATTAATGTAAGTCTTCCAATTGAGTCTGCTGTCAAAATGCAGACCTAAAAATTTGACTGAATTTTGAAATGGTACCGGCTGGCCTTGAAGAGTTAATTGCAAATTAGGTACGTTACGTCTAGTAAAAACAACGCCGATACACTTACCAACGGAAAACTTAAATCCCCACAAAGAGGCCCAATGCTGAACGGAATCAAGAGCGTCTTGAATCCGCCCCGCTGAGAACTGAGCGTTAGGCGAAGAGTGCCATAACGCGCAGTCGTCAGCGTACAGTGAGTATTTAAGATTCCTGGGGACGGGAGTTGTGGACAGAATATCATTAATCATAATTTAAAATAATATAGGACTAAGAACGCTACCCTGCGGCACTCCGTTCTCCTGGACGAAAACGTCCGAGATTATGTTACCAGGAAGCTTGACAGAGAATGTTCTGTCCTGTAGGAAATTATCAACAAAAATGGGCAAGTTACCTCTGAAGCCATGAGCGTAGAGTTTCATGAGGATACCGTGTCGCCATGTCATGTCAAAGGCTTTGTGGATGTCTAGGAACACCCCTATCATGAATTTTTTTTTGGCAAATGCCTTTGAAATGCAATGCTCCAGGTTTGTTAGGTGATCCATCGTGCTTCGGTACTTCCGAAACCCTGACTGTTCATCACCTAACAAACCCTTCGCTTCTAAAACAAAAAGCAGCCTTCGCTATACCATACATTCCATAACCTTACATAGACAGCTCGTGAGCACAATAGGGCGAAACGCACTGTTGTAAGGCGTCCAGACGTCTTTTGGGAGATTGGGATGGTATGAGCAAAGCCCCAAGACTAAAGAAATGTGTGGGTGGTCCAAATTTTGTTGTAGAGGAATAATAATTACGTGATAGAATAGTGGCCGAAATGTTGTAACATAATATATGAAATATTATCTGGACCAGGGCTGGAGTCTTTACAGTATTTCAAGGCAAGGAGTTCATCCAACGTAAACTCTGTGTTGTAGTCCGAGTTTACACCTACCGTGGCAAAGTTTGGGACTGAGAGTTCTGCCTCCTCCTTGCGGGGAAGGAAGGCAGGGGTATAGTAGGCAGAACTGCTAGCTTGATGAAAATATTGGGCTAATGTATTGGCTATTTCTTTTTTGTCATCTATTACATTATTGTTTATTTCAAGAGTATTTATTGGTGTATAAGTTTTTTTTTTATTATTAAATATGTTTATTACTTTCCAGACTTTTGAGACGGGTGTGGTGCGATTCACTGTTGAAATAAATTGTCTGAAAGGATCTGTTTTTGCATTACGGATGACTTTCTTTGCTTGAGCCCTTGCCTTTTTATAGGCTATGAAATTTGCTTGGCTGGGCTGCTAGCTGAAATGCCTGTATCGCTTATTACGCTCACAAAGTGCTTGTCGGCAATCCGTTGTCCACCATGAAACTCCAAGCTTAGTGTGAACTGTAGAAGTTTTCGGAATACAAGCCTCGGCGGCGTGTAATATGGATCGTGTTGCGTTGATGACCATCGTGTCAATGTCCTCGCCAGATATATCGACGTCAACAATCCCACGGAAGGTTACCCAGTCTGCTCTCTTAAAGTTGAACTTGGGAGTGCAGGGGGTGGGCGGGATGTCGCGTTAGTAAGAGATACAGATGGGTAGATGGTCACTTCTGTGGGAGTCGTCGATGACTTCCCAGGAGAAGTCAGGGAGTATACCTGGCGATAACAATGACAGATCAATGGCAGACGCGTTACCGGTCCGATCATATACACGAGTCGCACTTCCATCGTTCAGAAGACAGAGGTTTGTCTGCATTATAATGTCAACTATCTGCTCCCCACGTACACTTGACCTCTCACTTCCCCATTGTTGATGATGGGCGTTAAAGTCGCCCAATATTAGCCTGTTCCCGGAAGCTGGCTAATCAGTGATGTAATGTCGTCATCAACAATGGGGGTATTGGGAGGCAAGTAGAGGGAACACATAGCCAGATACGTGTTGTTGAATCTCACCCTGCACGCGACAGCTTCCAGAGGTGTATTCAACGTCACTTCTGTTTCTGTTAGTGTTTTATGTATGTGTATGGCAACGCCGTGTCCCTCATATCTTCTATACGGATGGTAGTATTTCAGCACTGTAGGATCAGGCTGATCCTGCAGTCTCGTCTCCTGTAGACAAACAACAGACGGCCTGTGTTTGTTCACTAAAAGTGACAAATATGAATCTTTATTCCGAATACTTCTGCAGTTCCACTGTAACACCTTGAACATTATGACTTAAGAGTGGAGGTGGCGGCCGTGTTTCTTGGTCCTTTTGCGCTCTGAGGAGCTGCCGGGGGACCTCTCCCGGCCCTTACTAGTGGTGACATTAACATTGGGTCATCAATCGTTAACTCCCTGGAGCTCGTCGAGAGGGAGCGAGCGTGAGAACTCCTCCTCTAGGGCGCGGGAGCTGCGACGACATGAGAAGGGCGAGTGCGTTCTAGTTTTGTTAAATTTAGTTTATAGTCCACATTTTTCACATGGGAGCACGAGAGAAGCGGACAGATATGGAGCAGAGAAAGTGATAACAGTAAAAGTTTTAGTGGAAGTGGAGATAGCTTTAGCAGGTGATGAGACAGAGGTTGAAGGGGAAACTGTGGAGGTAGATGAAGCAGGCAACGGATCTGTCTGAATACCAATAGTGCACATCTTGGGAGGAGCCCTTACTTCTGAAGCATAATATGCGTTTGAAGCAGGAGCGGACTGTGTCTGCTTCACTCTCATCCTTGCTTCATAGTAAGAAATCCTTTCGGTAGCTTTCACGGTGCAGACCTCTTTTTCCAATTTCCACGCGGGGCAATCGGGCGAGAAAGTGGAATGAGTACCCTCACAGTTACGGCTCTTTTGGACCAGAGATGTACATTGGTCTGCTGAATGACCCTCTCCCGAGCATCTACCGCAGTAGGCGTGGGAAGATCGACAAGCATTTCCATGATGACCATAAAGTTGACAATTGAAGCAACGGAGGGGATTCGGAATGAAGGGACGAACGGAAACCGACTCGTATCCTACATGAACCCTATCCGGTAATTTAGCAGCACTGAAAGTTAAAATAACAGATGCTGTGCTCTTTCTGGTGCCGTCAACATTCTTATTTATTTTACGAGCTTCAATTACATCCTGGTCAGCCATGCAATCAGTAATCTCGGCCTCATCCATATCCACAAAATCGCGGTGGGAATGAAAGCCTCGATCTCGATGTCATGGATGAACCGGAGCTTCAACAATGATTTAACTTGACTTACGTTAAAGGTCTGCATTAGCAAGTCACCACTGGCAAGTTTTTTTTTTAACATTGACAACGTTTCCGATATTACAATCAATAACTTTCTTTATAATAAAAGAATTTACACTTGAGAGGCGGGTGGAAGTCTTAGAGTGTAGAGTCACATATGTCGCTTTATTGGGGTCAATGTTCAGTCTGGCAGTCAGGGGTCATCAATCAGTATCCTCCCTCCCCCTTGGAGGGGGAGGGGAGGAGAGTCCCTCCGGCATGGAGGGGGTACACCCCCCTCCTACAGGAGGGGAGTGGGACGCAAGCGGGAGGAGGTCAGGGAGGAGTTTTCTAAGGTCAGATTTTCCTGCCAAACCACTCTAGGGGGGCTGGACGGTGTCAATTCACCCCAAAACCACGCTCACTGAGGCGGATCCTCCGTAGGTGAGAGAGGAAAGACAATCTGACTCGGTGGTAACAGACACCTTCTGTTGCCGCTAAGGACAAAGAAGTGAACAGCAAAACTAAAATTCACGGGGCAATGGGAAACCTAACTTTATTTATTTAACACCCTAGGCCAGATGGGCGTTCAAAAAAATCCATGCAAAGGTGGCAGAAGGACAGAGGTGCAGAATGTGTGTTTCTAACACGGTATCTGGGCTCAGTCTAGGGTAGCAGCGCGGGCTGCCTTTATACGGCTGGCCCGTTGGTACTCATCGTCGTGTAGGCTCCTGATTGGCTGTGAGTTGCTGGCTGGCCACTTCTCATATTGGGCAGGGCCTCTAGGTCTTGTTGTTAGATGTTGAGATTTGGCTCCATTTCTTTTATGTATAGCGCTTCTAAGATGGGCAGGCGTTTGTAGTCGTTGCATGTTGTTATCACTTCAGTGTTTTCTTCTAGGAATTTTCTTGTGAGTTTCGTCTTGTGCGCTTGTTCCATATGGGTCTTGGGGGTTCCTGATGTGAGGTGGTAGCTGAGTCGTCTGCTTAATCTCATTGCCGTCATGCCGAGACGACTCAGCTACCACCTCACATCAGGAACCCCCAAGACCCATATGGAATAAGCGCACAAGACGAAACTCACAAGAAAATTCCTAGAAGAAAACACTGAAGTGATAACAACATGCATAAGAAGTAATTGCCAACTGTTTGGTATATTTCATGAACTACTAAGTATTGATTAATCAATGATTCTCTACCACGGCCATCACTCAGCTAGACACTTCATAAGGAACAAACCAATAACATTTGGTTATGAACTGTGGATGCTAAGTGGGGTAGATAGATATCCATATATTTTTTCTATATATTGTGGCAAAGAAGGTGACTCAAAGACTCGCAATCTGGGATCACATGTGGTGACATCAATGCTGCAGCTAGTTGAAAATGTTGACCAGCATGTCCTGTTTTTATGGTAATTTCTTCACTAGCCATGCACTGCTGGTGGAACTGCCGTCGCCACTTTCGTTTTTCTAAAATCTTCTATTCACTGTACTAAATATGCTTTCTGAATTGTAAACGTGTAACGAATGCAGTGAGCGTTTCGCTTAGTAGTACTTCGTTGATTTTTTCTTTCGCCATACCTGCAGGCTGTGTGACCTACGTTCTTACCTTGAAGTAGCGGTGGAAGAAGGAAACAAGAGGTATGCAGAACTTAAAAACAATCTTGACACTTTGTAGGGCACACGGACACGCCTTGAGGAAATTGTGGAAGAAGGAAACAAAAGATATACTGAACTAAAAACTCGATTTGAAACATTGCAGGACTTTGTAGCAGATAATGTTGGAATCAGCCATGGACCTCCCACTACTGCCACACCAGGCGCACCAGGTACCTTGTTAGGGACATGATAGGTAGAAATTCATTGTATTTATACATGTAGATATTATCTGATGCAACATCTCTATAAGATGGTGCAATACTTCAGAAATGCTGATACAGCTTTGTCCTCTACAAGGAGTTGCATGTGTTTATATATATAACTTGGCATTTCAATTGTTATTGTATCCATAGGATGTTACATTTACTAAAATATAATAATATAAACTCTCTAAGTAGAATGTAGTTTATAAGACATCACTATATGAGATAAAATAATGTACTTGAACACTGAGGCATCACACACACACACACCTATCCCTGCATCACATGACCACGCCTCGGAGTCAGCAGTTTCCTGCGGCGTGAGGCGCGGCGGGCCGCACCAGGAGAGAAGAAATCGAGCTGCGGTGTGAGGCGGGTTGGGTGGAGACCCAACCGGGCCGCCGCTGGCCGGTCTTCCCCCGGTTTTGCGTGGTGTTTGGGGTGTGAGGACTTGTGTGTGTTGTGCCGTGAACGTGTGTGTTCTCGAGACTCTGAAGTGTTCTCTAAGTTATCTCCCAAGAGACAGACTTAACACTTATCCGAGAAAGACAGTGACATTACGTTCTAACCGTGTGTCGTGAAATCATTGTAAATATCATCCCTAATATATTAACTTTTATAATCTGTGTTTTCCTTAAAAACCTGGGTTTGAGAACTATAATACATATATAAATAAACCAGTAAACCGCTCGACCACAAAACTCAATCTCACCTGAAACAATTTACATTCGTGAACAATCTCCCCAGCCAACAACCTCACTCTCACCCCCACTATCTTCCCCCCCCCCCCACAGGAGGCAGCATTCACACCTGTCAGAAACGGGGCAAGGAGAAACACACTACGCAGCCATCTACCCCTCACCACCTTTAATCGTTTTTCCATTCTCAGCGACCAGGTGAAGGTCCATGAGGAAACAAGACTCGTTGGCAACTCGATTGTGCGAGGACAGTTAGAGGAGTTTTGTGGGCGTGTCCCCTCCCGTAGACGGAGATATTGCTTCCCTGGAGCTTCTCTGAAAGACATTACTTCCTCGATCGACGACATGACAAAGGGCGCCTCTAGTAACACAGTTTGTCATGCACGCAGGTACAAATGACGTCCAGCACACCTGCTCAGAAGAACTGATGGCGAAATACAAAGAAATGATACAGAAGTACAAAACTAAATCCAAAAATATTATCATTTCAGGCATTCTCCCGAGGATTAAGGCTGACACTCGCTCTTATAACATCGTCTTCAGTACTAATAACAGATTGAAGACTCTCTGCCAACAGGAAAACGTAAAATTTATTGATATGTGGAATGACTTTTATAATGAACATAGACTCTTTCAGAGAGACGGCCTTCACCTGAACTCGGTGGGTGCACCGAGGATGGGGAGACTATTAAATAACAAAGTTTGCCTCCTCAGACCAAAAAACTGGCGAGCGGTAGCGGAAACACCAGCTTCGTAGAAAATACAACACGCACATACACACATTCAGATAAGACCAGAGCTTATTATTTTAATGTTCGTAGTTTGCGAAGTAAATTTGATGAGCTGCAAGCTCTTATATACGAGAGAAAACTACGTCATAGGTATCACTGAAACATAGATAAATTCAGCGCACAGAGACTACCTGGCCGAGTACTCACTTCCCGGTTATAACACTTTTAGTTGCGAGAGATTTCACCGTACAGGGGGTGGTGTATTGTTATATGTTAAAAGTAATATTAATTCACGTTTGATACAAACCCCAGCCATTGCAAACATTGATTTCACTTTCATTCATATAGAAAATAAGCCACAAAAAATAACGTTAGGTCTCTTCCATCGCCCTCCAGCCCAGTCACCCGCTATAGACGAACAAGTCTATGAACAAATAGCGGATTTTTACTGCGCAAATAATTGCGTAATAAGTGGGATTTTAACCTCCCAGTCACGAGGTGGGGCGAACCATTCTCTGTTCATACAGGTCGGCAGCTCTACACTAGTTTACTAGAAAGCTCACTCCACCAACACGTCATGCACCTGACGAGAGGAAACAATATTCTTGATATTGTCCTCACTAATGATGACAATACAGTCGAAGACCTAAAAGTTGGACCAGAATTTAGCAGTAGCGACCATCATAGTTTATCCTTTACCATTAACAGGCCAATCAGTCTTACTTCGGTAGTGTGCAAGTTGATGGAAACAGTAATTAGAAATAAGATTGTCACGTTCCTAGAAGAGAACAAAATAATAAAAGACTCCCAACATGGATTCAGAAACAGGTGTTCCTGCCTAACAAATTTACTAGACTTCTTTTATGAAGTATTTAATTCGTATGACGAGACAAAAGCAGTGGAGATTATTTACCTTGATTTCCAGAAAGCTTTCGACACTGTCCCACATAAGAGACTAATAAGTAAAGTAAAAGCTCATGGCATAGCCGGAAATACCCTGAAATGGCTGGGAGATTGGCTCTCTGACAGAAAACAACGTGTTGTTATCAACGGAAAAAATTCCGAGTGGCATAAAGTAAATAGCGGTGTTCCTCAAGGCTCTGTTTTAGGTCCAGTACTCTTCATAGTATACATCAATGATATTGATAAAGGTATAAACTGTACTTTAAGTAAATTCGCGGACGACACCAAAATAATGAGTAAAGTAGAGTCAGCATCACAATGGCAAGAATTGCAGAGTGACCTGAACAAACTAGCATGCTGGGGGGAAAAATGGCAGATCAAATTTAATGTAGAAAAGTGCAAGGTCCTTCACATCGGAAACAACAATGTCCAAGCTAAATACTCGATAAAAAATGTGCCTCTGGCAAGTACAGAAAAAGAAGTGGATCTTGGTGTTGTGGTATCAAAGGATCTTAAGCCGAGCCAGCACTGCACAGAAACAGTGAAAACGGCAAATAAATTAGTAGGGCTCATTAGTAGAACCTTCGAATTTAAATCTGAAAAGGTCATACTTGCCTTATATAACTCATTGGTACGTGGAAAAAAAGAAAAAGAAAAAAAAAAAGAATAAATTTATATATATATATAT
>CM035223.1:21913332-21924083 GCA_020233015.1 Callinectes sapidus | reverse complement strand
GAAAAAAAATCTCTCTCTCTCTCTCTCTCTCTCTCTCTCTCTCTCTCTCTCTCTCTCTCTCTCTCTCTCTCTCTCTCTCTATATATATATATATATATATATATATATATATATATATATATATAGATATATATATATATATATATATATATATATATATATATATATATATATATATATATATATCCTTACTGAACATAATATAAACAAAGACATACATGTATACAGTGCCTCACAAATTAAGTGTTATTCATTGTTTGAAGTAGCTAGGCGCCAGGAGAGCTACAAGTTGTCTGCTGGCTTTAAAGTAATGTACATTATGTTTGCACACCCCAGGATTTTTTTTTTATGGAAGAGCGTATAAAAGCCATGGGCAAAAAAAAATAGATAAAAAGATTACCCACTGAGTTGCTGTTCCTTTATCAAGTTAAAGTCTTTTGTTTGTTTTTATTTTAATAAATTTTAAATCTTAAGTAAAGGCTATGTATAGCTTGGTGGCTAGCTATATATGCATATAATTTTCTGTTGAAGAAAGAAAGCTGTCTTTAGATAGCAAGCTGTGACTACTCCTTTCTGTTGTGAGAAACACACTCACAGCTGGTTTTAATGGTAAGTTCAAAGCATTCCCTGAACTATTGCTATTAGACGTCAATTGGAGTAATTATCGTTTCGGCAGGCCTCGTCTGGCTACTCCAAATGTTTTCAACGATATCGAATCATATCGTCATACTTCCAAAAAATGTGGCAATGCAAAATGGAGATTAGCCACTCAAACACAAACGTTTATTTCGTTAAGGTATGTTTTTAAAAAAAATTTATTTATTTATTTTTCTGCAAGAGAATGTTATGCACATAAATATTAACAATGGAATAAAAGGATAGCTGATAATGCCCATGACTTAACAGACAACCTGTCCCATACTAGTAAAATTTACTGATAACATTTATCCATTTATTGACTTAAATTTTCTTACCCATTAACGTTAATGGCCATTTATAGCTTTTTATGTCCGTCCGTCCGTCTGTGTGTGTGCATATATATATATATATATATATATATATATATATATATATATATATATATATATATATATATAATGCCATTAAGGGACCATTAATTAATGGGCAAGAAAATTTTTGCGCATAAAGGTTATGGTTTCGGTTAGGTTAACGTTAATGAGCAATCCAATAACGATAAGGTTTGAGTATCGCCACTAATTGCCAGTCCCCTGAAAGGATAAAAGAATTAGCCAAAACTCAGGGACAAATGTAACCTCATTAAATAGTCAAGTCATAGCAAGTTGGGAAATACAGAGGCAGGCAGGAAATTTCAGAGTTTACCTAAGAAAGGAATGAATGATTGAGAATACTGGTTAACTCTTGCATTATAGAGTTGAAAACGATAGGGATGAGAGGAAGACAGTCTTGTGCAGCGAAGCCCCAGAGAGACGGGAGGCATGTAGTGACCAAGATCAATAGAGCAGTCAGCATGAAAATAGCGATAGGAGATACCAAGAGGTGCAGCATTCCGATGACGAGATAGAGGCTAAGGATAGTCAGTCAGAGAAGAGTTTCCGAGACGAAAATATATGTCTATGTTACAGTGATTATCTAAATCAAGACAATTTGAAAAGTGACTGCTTTTTTCAGGCAATTTGTGAATTGCTTGATTCACATAACCTAACCTAACCTAGGTGAGGTTAGGTTAGGTGAATAAGCAATTCACAAATTGCCTGAAAAAAACAGTCACTTTACAAAATGTCTGTATTTAGATATTCACTGTAACATATATAAAGGGTAATTCTAAGTAAAAAAACCTCTATACACATATGCTGTATTTTGCTGAAAAAATAAAGTAGAAATTTTGTGTTGCAGGAACCAATCGGAAGTAAAATGTTTTCTGAATGTGATGGCGACAGCATCGGCGTCATACTTACATCAGGCACTGTCGTAAACATGACGCCTACTAAGAATCATGATCCAAGACCAGCGAGCTCGATAAACATTTGACAACCATGGAGAGAGGGGCTCCCTGTATCAAGGAGCTAATAGATTGTGTACATTCGTATTTTCATACATACCGTGTATTCTGGAGTATAGTAAGGTGTTTATTTATTTTCTATTTACTTTATCTTATTTTATTTATTTATTTCATTTTTTTTGTGCCTATTTTGAGGCTTTTAAATTTAAATCAAGAGGTCGTTTTATATACCAAGTATAAAACACAAACCTATAAACCTGTGGTGAACATTAAGCTCCAATGTAACACACACACACACACACACACACACACACACACACACACACACACACACACACACACACACACACACACACACACACACACATGTGTTTTCTATCTATCTATCTATCTATACAGATATATATGCATGTACACAATTTATTGGTTCCATGACAGGGTGAGCTCCTCCATAGATGCCTATTATTTACTGACGATGTTGGCGACTCAGCACCATGATAACATGCGAAACACAATCCACCCGTTGATAATAATCTTTTGCTAATTACGCTTACAGAAACTTTGACATCGATATCTGTTGTTTATGTTAGCTAATCATAGCCTTCACAGCTAATGTCATTATAAAATTAATGCTACGTGAAAAGGCATTAATGAGGGAATTGCTCCAAAGTGCCCAATGAGGCGCCAGCAATTAGTAGTCATCGCGTAAAGGAAGTAATGAATGTTCCTGTCATATGGAGCTCAGTAACACATGGAATAGTGCAGAACGGGGAAACAAACCCTTCATAATACAGTAACTGATGTGGCTAATGGTTACCATTAAGCAGTTTTTGAAAACCATGTAAAAAGATTCTTATGTAATAAGTACTATGTTGATAAAGTTGTTGAGAATAAACAAATTAAATACTTGAAATTACCATTCCAGGGCCATATCAGTTATTCCATATCAGTTTCTTCCTCCTTTCACCTTTATTCTGTTCAGTTCTCTAGTGCAAGAGTTAACCAGTACTCCCAATCATTCATTCCTTTCGCTAGAAAACTCTGGAACTCCCTACCTGCCTCTGTATTTCCATTTTTTTTTTACTTAACTCGATTTAAGAGGGAAGTTTGGAGACATTTGTGCCTGACTTTCAGCTAACTCTTTTGACGTTTCAGGGGACTGGCAATTATTGGGCTTTTTGTTTTCAATATTTCTTTTACTTTGTTCTTCTTGCATAATATATATATATATATATATATATATATATATATATATATATATATATATATATATATATATATATATATATATATATATATATATATATATATATATATATATATATATAGTTCATCATGATTGTTAGTGAAGGGACATGAAGACCAAAGCTGGATGGGAATCGAGTTCCTCATAAGGATACAGAGAATAACTTTTGGAAGTATGTAGACAAGATTTTATTTTTTATTACTCAGAGAAGTCAGGTGCAACGTACACAACACAAATACATTCAATTGAGTCACTCTTCATTCGTAGATGGATAGTGAAAAATTCGTAAGATTGAAGAGTTTAGGCACGAGAGAAAGTGAAGTTGCTGCAACATTGAATTTCGGATAGAAAATCACGAAACAGGGAATAGAGCCGGTACTACTGTTAGTTTCTTAAGAGTTGTGTTTAATACGGTTGCTCTAGGTTGTGAGCAAAGGTCAGTGAACGGATATGGAAGCCAAAGCTTTTTGTGAATGGAAATGCTCGAAAAGGTCAGGCTGTGTTTTATTGTAGAAGTTATTTATTTAGTCAGATGAATTAGGTGCAATGTATACAACACGGATCCATTTAATTTCAGTGGCTACATGCGTAGACATATGATGAAAAATGGAATGTTCAAGAGCATGAGCACGAGAGGACGAAGTCGTTGTGCACATAGACGTAATGTTAAGCTTTGGATTGAAAATGAGGAAACAGAGAATAAAGCAGGGCTAGTCGTCATTGGGTTAAGTAATTTCTTTCGTCACTTACCATCATTAAATTTGACAAGATCCTCAGTGGCTTACAATCTCCAGTAAAAAAATCACTATTGCGGCTATGAGGGCTGTGGAAGGAAGAGTAAGGAATAATGAATAAAACATGATCTATTAAGACATATAGTTCATAAAAATATGCGAAAAGGAAAAGCTTTCACATGTTCTGAAGTGATAAGAGCTTTTTTTAGAGCTTTTTAGTTCTTGGTTTCTATTTAACGTCAATTTCCATCTCGGAGCACAATTTGGATTCCAAATCTTTACCCCAGTGGATTTCACATTATATTCCTCGATACAATGATTTTCATACAGGCGTTTTTTTTTTTTTCATCTCTTATCTTGAGATCATGTTTTATCTCTATATGACTTGAAGAATTCTATCATGTCCATAATGCCTCGCTGAGGGATATACACATTTGCCTTAAAACTCAATGTATTAACTCGACACAACATTCCAAACAACTATCACCTCTTCTTTAATGATGGTCAATTGTCTCCTGTTCGACAATGAACATCCTCTCTCTGACCTTTACGTATAACACTGGTCAACATTTTTTTTTTTTTCCGAAATGTCAGTTGCATAACATGTTTTTACTGATTCTTACCCTTTGTCACCTGCTGAATTCAAATCTGAAAACGGTTCACTCCTACATTCTCTAGTGTTAATGCAATTTTAAGCTTTTTTTTTTTCATTCTAGCCGTTTCCTGCGATGCCCGTATTGGCAAACCGGCAGCTGCTGCGATGCTCTTGTACATGTGACAGCTTTGTGCCATCAACATATATAATAGAACTGTTGTGATTTTGTTTCAAATCTGATCATGGCTACAAGGAGACGGCAATGTGAGAACTAGCCGGATGGTTTCTGTTATATTTGTGGATGTTTCGTGCTTATTCGTCAAAGGCGTACTTTAGACTTGCTCTTGGCGACCAAGACAAGACATGGGCCCCGCATATTGTGAGTCATAACTGTGAGGATATGCTACGTGACTAGACAAAAGATAAACGTAAGGGCTTACCTTTTGGAATTCCCATAACCTGGCAAGAACCGACGGACGACACAACTGACTGCTATTTTTGTCTGGTCAATACAAAGGGCATTAGCAAGAAGAACAGACACAAAATCTCATATCCTAGTATCCCCTCAGCAATCAGACGTACGCTGCACTCTGATGGTCTCCCAATCCCAGTTTTTAAAGGATTTCTTCCATTTGAAGATGTGGGTAGTGACCAAGAACAAGAGACTGCTGAAAAAACTTAAGAAATATATCCAGAATATGGCGATCCTTCTTTTGAGAACCCACAGTCATTAACTACTCTACAGTTTAGTTAGCCAGAGTTGAATGACCTTGTACGTGATTTGGTCTCTCCAAAAATGCAGAGGCGTTAGCTTCTAGATTGCAAGAAAAGAATATGCTGAGCCTTACAACTAAAGTGTCATACTTCCGAAATCAGGAGCAGGCTTTTGTGACATTTTTTTACTGAGGAGAATAAGTTTGTTTATTGCCATGATATCTCAGGTTATCTCCAGGAAATAGGAATGCCAGTATACCATCCAAATAACTGGTGATTATATCTGGATAGTTCTAAGCGCAGTTTAAAGTGCGTTCTACTTCATAATGGCAATGTCTATGCAGCTGTTCCAATTGGACATCATGTGTATTTAAGAGAGGAACATAATGACATTAAGATTGTGGTTGACCTACTAAAATACCACGATCACAACTGGAAATTTTGTGTGAACCTCAAAATGGTTGATTTCCTCCTAGGTTAACAAAGAGGATTTACAAATTCCCCCTGCTATATTTGCATGTGGGACAGTCGAGCTCGAAAAAAAGCACTGGAACCAGGAGGAATTGTCCATACGTGAGACTGAAGGCAGGTTGTCAAATATTGGCAACGATCCAATCGCCAGTCGAGAAAAGATCATATTTCCTCCTATCCACATCAAGTTGGGCTTATGAAACAATTTTTCAAGGTGTTGAATACTGACGGCGAATGCTTCCAACACATATTTTCTGTACTCCCTGGTTTGTCCTTTGAAAAGATAAAGGCAGGTGTTTTTGACGGACCACAGATGTGTGCACTTGTGCGTGACCAAGAATTTGCCAGAAAGATGAACGACAAGGAAAGGACTGCATGGCTTTCTTTTGCGGCAGTTGATGGCAAACTTTCTCGGTAATAAAAAAGCTGACAACTATGAAACTCTTGTAGCGAATACGTTGTCAACTTTTCACTATATTGGATGTAACATGAGTGTCAAACTCCATTATCTTTACAGTCATCTTGTTAGATTTCCTGAGAACCTAAGAGATGTAAGTGACGAGCAAGGCGAGCGGTTCTATCAGGACCACAAGACCATGGAAGAGAGTTACCAAGGGAGATGGGACAAGCATATGATGGCAGATTACTGCTGGAGCATTAAACGACAATGCCCTGAGACAGGCCACAAACATAAGAGTAACAAGCGGAAATTCACGCCTGAGTAGACTGCCATTGAGCTTTCCCTCTTCATAGTAGCAAATGTCTTGTCTACTAATCAGTTTTATATGAACTATAACCATTGTTTATTTGGGGAAGAGTTTCAAATCGTGATCTTGAATACATTTATACTATCTTGCATTTATTTTTATTACCCACCTATATTAAAAAGTTTTATAACATATTTTATCACATTTTTGATGATAGACTACGACGACAATGTGATGACGAAATTTTGAGATTTTCAAATACCTTGAGTGCAAAAAAAAAAAAAAAAAGTATAGCATTGAGAAAATAACTAACTTCAGATCTGAAATCAGGGGAAACAATTATGTAATACCAAGTGTTTGATATGAATGCAACAAAAAATGTGTTGACCAATGCAATCTAAGCTGAAAACTTTACATCTCTTCTCTAGTCCCCCCAAAAAACTTTCCGAGTTGGCTAGTATTTCTTATATATGTGCAGGGGCCTTATCCGCCTATGTGTATGAAGTATTCTCCACATGCTTGGGAGGATTCCATCCATACTGTTTTATTTAATATGAGAAAAAAAAGGGTGGACAAAGGCAGAAAGAACAGCACGAGAACTAATCACAAAGGTCCTATTCATTCAATAAGTTATTAGGGATATTCAGAGGAAGATAAAACAGATGTATGGTTGGTGATAATAGCTGAAATTTTCATACAGAGAGGTGAAGCCACATGAAGGCTTAAAGGATTCTTTTGAATCCCCTTCTTTTGCTATTTTTTTTTTATTTACCTTTCATTTGAATAACAAAGGCTTACCTGCAGCGTAGAGAGAAAACACACCATAAAAATCTATAACATCCAATGGTCGATGATGTGTTTTCAGGATGACTTCAGGACTTGCACATTCAGAAAAATTCGACAAATCATCATAAATTATCTTCTCAAGGATTCCGGATTCAATTAGCGCCATGAGTCTGTAAAAAAAACGTATTTCTCTATATTGCAAACAGATGATTCACTAGATTCTATTCTAATATGTTGTTCTACATAGTTGTTAAAATATACTCCTTAATTGTATTTTTCTATCATTGATAAAAGTCTGACAGAAGTAAAAATACTATCCACTAGTCACTGGTAACGTGGGAGGTTAGGGAGGTTCCATAGCAGCACTCGAAAAATGCATGTTGAAGTTTTCCTCGATAAATATATATATATATATATATATATATATATATATATATATATATATATATATATATATATATATATATATATATATATATATATATATATATAAAGCCATGTTGAACTTCGGTGATCAATTAATTTTTTTCAGGGTAATTTTTTAATCGTATAGCTATAAGTTTTCTCATAGATTTTAGTGAAAGCTGATAGAATAGAGATTGGTCTATAATTTTTAATGTCTTGTAGGTGTCCAGACTTATGTATTAGAATAACTTTGGCACATTTTAAGTGATCAGAAAAACTCCCATGCTTCAGTGAAACGTTAATCGCATGGGTTAGAGGTTTGCTTAATGTATCATAGCTGTGTTTTAGTATTTTGGGCGAAATGTCATCGTGTCCTGGAAAATCAGATTTTAGGTTTTTCAAAATATTTTTTACCTCATTAATATTCGTTGGCATCATATACATTGAAAAGGGTGATGAATTACGTAAATATTTTCTGAAATTGCCTTCCGAGTTGTCTACTTCTACATCATTTAATTTTGGTTATTAAAGGCATTGGTTATTAATGATTATTTAAGGTATTAGCGATATTTTCTGATGGAGGATCTAGTATAGTAGTGCAATGTTCATTCCCTTTAACTAAAATTAAATTTACCGTTTTCCAATGTGTCTTTGGATCTCCTTGATTATTTTTAAGTTTGTTTTTATAAAAATCATTTTTGGGCGTTCTTAATATTTTTTGTTAAGTTATTTCTATAAGGTCTGTAAATTACTTTATATGTAAGAGGCCATTTACTAGCAAGCCGTGCTAATCTGTGCTTTTCGTTAATGTTCCTTTTAAAACCTTGTGTTATATGTGGACTTAATGAATGTTTCTTATTTACTCGAATAGTTTTTAGTAAAAAATGTTTTTGAAATAAAGTGTTAAATACTTCTAAAAATATTTCAAAAAATTCTTCCGGACATGTACAGTGAAGAATGTCAATCCAAATGATCTTATCGACGTCTAATTTGAAGTTAACAATAGCATATTTGGTTACATTTCTTATTACGACTGGTAGAGAGGGTTGACCTAAGCTTTCACGCTCAAATAACGAGAAGACGGGAAAGTGATATGTAATGTCTGACTTGATAATGTAGTTTGCAATATTGTGTTATAGTTGTGTGGTCCAAATATGGTCAATAAGGATAGTAGTTAAATCTGTAACTCTTGTAGGTTTAGTAGTTATTGGAAATAATGAAAACGAGAACATTAGGTTATAGAATTCTTGAATATGAGTATGATGAGATTTCAATTTAGATCTCAATTTAGATACATCTAAATTTAGATCTCCAAAAATATGTATTTCCTGAAATTTATCATTATAAGCCTGTAATAGAATATCTGTTACTGCATTTATGAATTCATCAAAATCAGCGTTAGGTGGTCTGTAAACACATAGAAATAATGACTTCTTTTTCGTGATTACTTCAGTGCCAAAGCATTCAATAAATGGTATTTTTCATGAAAGATTGAATCAAATTGTTGAGGTATATACATGGCGATACCTCCACTATGTGTACTCCTGAAATTGGTAAACAACTTGAAACTTGGTAGTTGATAAAGAGAAGAAGATTGTGAAAAGAGCCTTGTTTCTGCGAGACCAATAATAGTTGATTGATCCTTTAGAACACTTAAGATTAAATCAACAACAACAAAAAAATATATATAAATTCCTCGGTATAGATCTTATATTATAAGTTAGAATGATAAGGTTATTGTTAGATAATACAGCATTATCTAAGTGTATGTATTCAGATCTAGGAAAACTTAGGTGGTTAAACTGCTTGTAAAGGTTAGTTACATTAATATCATTGTTATATTTATCTTCTAATCTAAATATATCTAGATCATTTATATCTGCATCAAACATCGTTGTAACATAGAATTAATAATGTAGTCATCAGAATTAGCAGATGAGCGGGAATACTATAAATAATAACAGTAAAGGTATCCGCAGTAATGGTCCTTGGTAATAAATGACAACATAACAAGAAGGTAAGAACCAGTAGTAATGAAAAATAAAGAAGTATATACAACAGTTACAAACTGTTGTTGTTTCTTCTTAGCTTCCATGGATGCTTGGCAGAGACTTAATTTAAGTATATACTAGTACCTTTGAATTTTATGGTATTTCTCATTGCCGCTTCTCTTTCATGATATTTCTCGAAGCGGGCAACAATGGTTCATGTGAAGGATGACGTCACTGGTCCCACTCTGTGTGCACGATCTAAGTTCACAGATGGTAACTCCAGCTTGTCCTGAAGCAGCTTGGTCACAATGGTTGCTGTCTGTTCCCACGTTTCACCTGACAGTTGCCTTACACCGGTGATACGCAAGTTCTTCCTTCTGCCGTGATCTTCTTGGTAGTTCACTCGGTTATTCAACTCATTCAGCGTCGACTGAAGAAGCTCAACAACCACTTGTTTATCACTGTCAGACTTACAAAGCTGCTTCACCTCACTTTTCAAATCTACAATTTCTGCCCGAGTGAATTCCAAGCTTTTAGTAAAATATTTCACATTACTTTCCAGTGTCTGTATCCGATCTTGCAACTGCTTGACAATAAACTCCATTGAAGAGCGATGAGTGCGCCCTTGTTCTTCAAGTAGTAACTTAATGGCTTCAGTAACAGAGCACTGGGTGTGACAGTCCAGCAGTGTGTGTGTGTGTGTGTGTGTGTGTGTGTGTGTGTGTGTGTGTGTGTGTTTTCCTGCAATTTGGTTCATATTCCTCATTAACAAACAGCCACGGAGATCTTTCATCATACCTTACTGCAATCCGAAAGCATTCCATAAACTAAAGCCTGTTCGATATATTCTTTTTAATGATCTTTTTTATCCTTTTTCTTAATTTTGATAAATATTTCGCTGTTTTTTCTGACTGTGAAGTGGTGTACATCGCAGTGAAAGAGTTAATGGGCGAGAATTTGCGCAATAAGGTTACTCATTAAGGTTACCGTAATCGACATTATACTTATCGTGCAAAATTATATATATATATATATATATATATATATATATATATATATATATATATATATATATATATATATATATATATATATATATATATATATACATAAATTTTATA
>CM035223.1:21901598-21913232 GCA_020233015.1 Callinectes sapidus | reverse complement strand
ATATATATATATATATATATATATATTTATATTATGAGGGAAATGGTCTCTAAATATATATGTAATAAGAACCGTCATATTTGTCATGAAGTATTAAACACCAATATTAAAATCATCACGGGTTAGCCCAACTCTTGCAAGTTTCTTCGTTTTCCTGACCATTTTTGATAGTTATCAAATTACTTGCGCTTGGCTTAAATATTTTTGAGGGTGCACATTTCTCATCTAAAGTGCTTCAAGGGGGGTCCACTTCTCGATTACATTTGAATTCATACTTCGCTTATGGTATATCAAATTCTTTTGAATTTTTTATATGTTGTTTGCTCATGTAAAAGTATGGTACTTAGCAAATTTCCCTCCCATTTCGTCATAGTCTTGCCATTTGTATTACTTTCATTGACATGAAACTTTCACATATAATTGTGTAGACATTGGTGACTTTCTGGAGCATGATAGAATGATAAGGCATCTGATTTCTTATATTCACGCGTAAGTAAGGATGACAGAAATTGTAAGAGTATACTGTACATTCCTGTGTGATAAATAGCGTTTTCAAGTGTGATAGGAACACAGTGGTAATGTGTATCACTCCTATCAATACCAGGATTTAGATACAGACCTATCTTATTTTATTATATAGGTGTAGTAAGGCTTCATGTGACAGTGTAGGTATGTTTTATGTAGTTGTGGTACTGAAGGTAGTGACAAAACATGATTTAATTTGTGAAAAATCACGGCCATGTATGTATGAAGAGTAGCCGCCAGAGATAGAATAGATGGAAGTGTAGTGAGGCGGAGGGAGGGACTACAGTTAGGGTGGCGCTTAAAGGAGGGGGGTGATAAACCAAGCCAGGGGAGATACGGCCTCATAGATGCCACCTTCTACATTTCCTTGTTGTTGTATTATACTCTATGTAGGCTGCTCCATCATCTTCCTGATTCTAATTCACAGCGATATATGCCTTTAAAGCGTAGGTTCTTAACCTTTTTTAGTGCCCGTACCCCTTGATATCTCATACAATTTTTTCGTACCCCCTGTCAAAAATTAATACTATTAAAAACTGCTGAAACTGAACTGCTGAAATTATAACAGGAGAAAGAGGAAGAAGAGGAGTGTTCTGTCTCTCTCTCTCTCACACACACACACGGTAAATGTGAAAAAAAGACAATTGTAGAAGAAAACACTATATATATTTTAGTCCCATTGTAAATACAGCAATAAACTGGCTACCTGCCGCTAGCTAGCATGTCTCGTACCCCCAACTTTAAGCTTTCGTACCCCCTGGGGGTACAGGTACCCCAGGTTAAGAGCTGTGGAAGGTGTACCTTGTGAAGCAAGGTACACCTTCCACAGCTCTATGATGGAGAGGGATGTTAGATGTTGTAAAATCCGAAAAGAGAAATGGTTTATATTAAAATCTAATGGAGATACATACATTGAATGACGGAGCATAATTTTTAGCACGCCACTCACGCTATGACGCAAAATTATGGAACATTTAAAAATGGCTTTCGAGAGGGAAGGGATTCAATTAAGAGAAAATGAACTACACGAAGTCTTAAATTCGGGTTTCAAGGACAGCCTGAGCGAACAAAACGGGAAGACGTGATTTTCAAAAATATCTGTAATAATTTGGAGAACGACCCTCCTTAATGACACGTGGTTAAATACTACGTTATTGTTGCTATCATGTGGGGTACCTGCAGTTACATATGATATATATATATATATATATATATATATATATATATATGTAGGTTGAACGTTCAATATAGCAATTATATATACTTCAATTACTGCAACTATTGAAGACAATGAAAAAGATTGGATGAGGAAAAAATATAATAAAAAATAGAAAACATTTACATCAAATCACCGTGGATGGAAATCATACACACTTTCATGCTTTTATTTACATATGAATTTTGAAATGGTATCGGCTGGCCTTGAAGAGTTAATTGCAAATCAGGTACGTTACGTCTAGTAAAAACAACGCAGATACACATAGCAACTGAAAACTCAAATCCCCACAAAGAGGCCCAATGCTGAACGGAATCAAGAGCGTCTTGAATCCACCCCGCCGAGAACTGAGCGTGAGGCGAGGAATACCATAACGCACAGTCATCAGCGTACATTGAGTATTTAAGATTCCTGGGGACGGGAGACAGAATATCGTTAATCATAATACAAAATAATAGAGGATAAAGAACACTACCCTGCGGCACCCCGTTCTCCTGGACGAAAACGTCCGAGATTACGTTACCAGGAAGCTTGACAGAGAATGTTCTGTCCTGTAGGAAATTATAAAAAAAAAAAAAAAAAAAAAAAAAAAAAATGGGCAAGTTACCTCTAAAGCCATGAACGTAGAGTTTCATGAGGATACCGTGTCGCCATGTCATGTCGAAGGCTTTGCGGATGTCTAGGAACACTCCTATCATAAATTTTTTTTTTTGGCAAATGCCACTGAAATGCAATGCTCCAGGTGTGTTAGGTGATCCATCGTGCTTCGGTATTTCCGAAACCCTGACTGTTCATCAGGATTTATTCGAAGCTCGTAAGATACCTAAGAATGTTGACGGCACCAGAAGGAGCACAGCATCTCTCATTTTAATTTTCTCTGCTGCTAAATTGCCGGATAGGGTTCATTTAGGATACGAGTCGGTTTCCGTTCGTCCCTACATTCCAAATCCTCTCTGTTGCTTCAATTGCCAACTTCATGGTCATCATGGAAATGCTTGTCGGTTTTCCCACGCCTACTGCGGTAGATGCTCAGATGAGGGTCATTCTGCAGACCAATGTACACCTCTGGTCTAAAAGTGCCGTAACTGTGAGGGTGCTCATTCCACTTTCTTGCGCGATTGCCCCGCGTGGAAATTGGAAAAAGAGATCTGCACAGTGAAAGCTACTGAAGGGATTTCTTACTATGAAGCAAGGGTGAGAATGAAGCCGATGCAGTCCGCTCCTGCTTCAAACGCTTCTTATGCTTCAGCAGTAAGGGACCTCCCAAGATGTGCAGTATATGCATTCAGACTGATTCATCTACCTCTACAGTTTCCCCTCTGCCTCATCAGCTGCTAAAGCTACCTCCACTTCCAGTAAAACTTCTACTCTCATCACTTCCTCTGCCCCATATCTGTCTACTATCTCTCGTGCTCCCAGTAGGAGTGAAAAGACTGACAAGGTTTATAAACTAAATTTAACAAAACTAGAACGCACTCGCCCTTCCCATGTCGTCGTAACCCTCAACGAGGAGGTCTCACGCTCGCTCCCTCTCGACATCCACCTAATGGGAGTCGCTTTGTCGTGGTGGGGGGGGCTTGAGTGCCCAAAGTACCTGTAGAGCTATGCTGGCGGGGGTTTCGACCTCTTTTTGGGGAGAGAGGTTTTCCCATGCCAGTAAGGTTTGCCAGGGAAGGGCCAGACTAAATGGTCCCCAAGACGTAGGCTGCCAGTACGGGTCAACGGTGCCGCCCCCAAAGGGAACCGCCCATGGGGGCTGTCCCGCGTTGGATAGTTGGGTGTCTGGGCCGGAAGACGTTGGGAAAGGGGGTCTTAGTACCGCCGTGAGCAAACATTCGTATCAATGGGGGTTGCTTTTTAAATCGAGTAGTCTTGTGGGGGACGAGGTACCCCGTCCACGGCGGCCAGCGCTCGGTCCCCTCGTCGACCCGGTAGGCAGTAGCTCTTGGCCCCTGGGGCCATATATTCTTTAAATCTATGTATATGGGTAGGCAACGTCACTCTTCCCCTCGTGAGGTGGTTGACCAGGCTTCCGAGGTAGTTTCCTCTGGTCACAATAATGACTTAGACTCACCTACTGCCGGTGGAAGTGATGTCCTTCTCCTGCATGACCTTCCCGAGGACCTTACCTACAGGGCCATTCATTATATTGTAAAGCCGTATGGGGACATTGTCCGCATCCGGCTGACATATGACCGGGACTGTCCTTCTAATAGGTGTTATGTGGTCTTTGCCACGGCCGCAGAGCCTAGGTTAGCTTTGTAGGGATCGTTCAACATACCGAATGTTCATGCAGAGACCCTCTCTTCAATAAATGTGACCGGATCTGATCTTGAATACGTTCCTAACATTTGGAGCGTACAGCTGAGAAGGCCTCTTCCCAGGTTCGACAAGTTCCTACACCCCCGATGGTTCGTTGCCTATTATCGTAACGGCCGGGGAATTTCATCCATGCCACCCGGTACCTTCATGCAGAAGTGGGCTACATTCCCAGGAAAAACACTAAAAAAATACGGTAAGGGGCTACTAATTAAGGCCAGGGATTTGACTGTGTGTTTGTGTATTGCACCCCCTTCCCTTGCCTTGACAGAGGACAATAGCTTTGTAGTAGGAATAGGTAGCCTGTGTGAACGAAACGTGTGTGTAGGTGTTGTTGTTTTTGCTGCTGCTGTTGTTAGTGTTGTTAATGTTCTTATATGATAAATATAAAACAATATATATATATATATATATATATATATATATATATATATATATATATATATATATATATATATATATATATATATATATATATATATATATATATATACAAAAAAACAATAAAAAATAAATTAAACAAATAAAAATGCACTTTTAAATAGACAAACAAATACCCCAAAATAAAATGAAAATGGCCTAATACCCATGATAGGGTGATGGCAAAAGAAAAAAAAGTCTCTTATTCAACCTTACCACAAGAGCAAAGCGAACGCAGGTGTTTTCCCAGAGGGTAGACATGTCTCCTGGGACGAGAATGCTGACGTCTCAGAAGACAAGGGAAGGAGATAGTGGAAGTATTTTTAGGAATGGGATGAAATACCTGTATGAAGTAAACAGAAAAAAAACCACATGGATGGTAATGGTAAAAAAATAATATGACAATGACTGATATAAGCTTGGAAGCTATTATGCATATGAGATACTCTGTTGAGAGCCCCAGTCAATCACCTCACACTTGAGGAGATGATGTCCACTGCACTCCTACGGCAGGTAGTGGCTGCCAATTCTGAACACTCCGAACGAGTCTCATCACATCATGACGCCGATAGGATATGCCTGACTCATTGTTTGCCTTATGTATGGATTCCCGTCTTCTGCAACATTCGCGGTCTTCGATCTAATTGTCAATCTGTAGAACACCACCTCTCCTCCACTAAACCTCATCTTCTTTTCCTCACCGAAACACAGGTGTCTGAGGCAACTGCCAGTAGCCCCTTTTCTGTTCCCACCTACTTTCTCTATCCTAATTTTCATTCCAGTGCTGGATGTTGCGTCTATGTCCGCAAGGACATAACTTGCTCTCGTGCCCACGTTCTTGAATCTTCTAAGTTTTCCACCATCTGGCTTCGACTTCAGAGTCACTCTCTAACTAAATTTTCTGTGCTGTATATCTTTCACCTAACTCCTCTGACTATAGAAAATTCATTGACTACCTAACTTCTAAAGTGTAGCACATTCTGACTCTCTTTCCTTTTGCGGAGATCTTCATTCTTGGAGACTTCAATGTTCACCACCAGGGTTCCTCCGATCACAATCTCATATCTGTATCTTGTCCTATCTGTCTAATTACTCCTCAGGATCCTCCAAAGCAGAGGTGCCTTTGGCCTTTTGCCTTTGCTAGTTGGGGAGATCTGAGATGGTATTATGCTCATTTTCCTTGAGATGATTACTGCTTCCGTGACAGAGACCCGTCTCTGTGTGCTAAACGCATAACAGAGGTGATAGTGTCTGGCATGGAGGCGTACATTCCTCACTCTTTTTCTCGACCTAAACCTTCCAAACCCTGGTTTAACACAGCTTGCTCACGTACTGTCCATGTTAGAGAGGTGGCCCACAAAAGGTACTTGAGCCTTCTATCACCTGAGTCTCACGCACTTTATACTTCTGCCCGAAATCATGCCAAGTCTGTTCTTCAACTTGCCAAAAACACCTTCATTCATAGAAAGTGTCAAAATCTTTCCAGATATAACTCATCTTTAGACATCTGGCATCTAGCCAAAAAAATCTCCAACAACTTTACTTCTTCATCTTTCCCTTCTTTAGTTCAATCAGATGGCACCAATGCCATCTCATATATGTCTAAAGCTGAACTATTCCCTCAAACCTTTGCTAATGACTCTACCTTGGACGATTCCGGGCTTGTTCCTCCTTCTCCCCCCCCCCTCTGGCTACTTCATGCTACATATTAAAATCCTTCGTAATGATGTTTTCCATGCCCTCGCTGGCCTAAACCCTCGGAAGGCTTATGGGCCTGATGGGGTCCCTCCTATTGTTCTCCGAAACTGTGCCTCCGTGCTTGCACCTTGTCTAGTCAAACTCTTTCAACTTTGTCTATCTACATCTACCTTTCCATCTTGCTGGAAGTTTGCCTACATTCAGCTTGTTTCTCTAAAGGATGACCTTCCTAAGGCTTCAAACTACCGTCCTATTGCTTTAATCTCCTTCTTATCTAAAGTTTTTAATCTTAATTTTAATTTAAAATCTTTAATTTTAAATTAAAATTTAATTTTTATCACTTCACAATCTTCTATCTGACCGCCAGTATGGCTTCCGTCAAGGCCGCTCTACTGATAATCTTCTGGCTTTCCTTACTGAGTCTTGGTCATCCTCTTTTAGAGATTTTGGTGAAACTTTTGCTGTAGCCCTCGACCTATCAAAAGCTTTTGATACATTCTGGTATAAAGCTGGCACAAAGAGTCTGGCACAATGCATTAATTTCCAAACTACCCTCCTATGGCTTCTATCCTTCTCTCAGCAACTTCATCTCAAGTTTCCTTTCTGATCGTTCTATTGCTACTGTGGTAGGCGGTCACTGTTCTTCCCCTAAATCTATTAACAGTGGTGTTCCTAAAGGGTCTGTCCTGTCACCCACTCTTTTCCTATTATTCATCAGTGATCTTCTAATCCAAACTTCTTGCCCTATCCACTCCTATGCTGATGATACCACCTTGCACTTTTCCATGTCTTTCCATAGACGACCAACCCTTCAAGAAGTACCCAGCTCACGCAAGGAAGCCTCAGAACGCCTAACTTCTGATTTCTCTAAAATTTATGATTGGGGCAAAGCAAACTTAGTGTTGTCCAATGCCTCAAAAACTCAATTCCTCCTCCTATCAACTCGACACAACATTCTAAATAACTATTCCCTCTTCTTCAATGACACTCAATTGTCCCCTTCTCCTACACTAAACATTCTTGGTCTATCCTTTACTTGTAATCTCAACTGGAAACTTCACATCTCCTCTCTAGCTAAAACAGCTTCCATGAAGTTAGGTGTTCTGAGCCGTCTCCGCCAGTTTTACTCACCTCCGCAACTGCTAACGCTATACATCCGCCCATGTATGGAGTATGCTTTACATGTTTGGGGAGGCTCCACTCATACAGCTCTAGTGAACAGGGTGGAATCAAAAGTTTTTCGTCTTATCAAGTCTTCTCCTCTGACTGACTGTCTTCAGCCTCTTTCTCATCGCCACAATGTTGCCTCTCTTGCTCTTATTTACCGCTATGTTCATGCTAACTGCTCTTCTGATCTCGCTAACTGCATGCCTCCCCTGCTCTCATGGCCTCGCTGCACAAGACTTGCTTCTTCCTCTCACCCCTATTCTGTACACCTCTCTAATGCAAGAGTTAACCAATATTCTGAGTCTTCCATCTCCTTCTCTGGCAAACTCTGGAACTATCTCCCTGCTGCTGTATTTCCACCTGCCTATGGCTTGAACGGTTTCAAGAGAGAGGTATCAAGACACTGTGAATGGATTTCTGTTCTGGCATCGATTCTGAAATCATCAGTACTGTTTGTGCCTATGAACCTTGTCAAATGCTGATGCTGAGCCAAGACCAGAAACCCTTGATGTATGATGACAATCGTTCCAGGTCCTCAAGTCCATCTCCACAGACTTTTTTTGCAGTCAATGGGAAGACTTTCCTCGTCACTGTGGTAGTCACTCGGGATGGTCTTTGGTTGTCGCGTATGGTGTGGACACTGCCGTCTCGCGCACCATCCAGATGTTCTGGCGGTATTTCCAGGAAGCGGGGTGTCCCTCTTCGTTTCCATATTGGTGGTAGGCCCCACTTCACTAATGTCGACTTCAAGGACTTCACGTAGCACTTGTGTGCCTACCATATAGTGACATAACCTCACTATCCCCAGCTAATGGCATGCTGAGGCGGCTGGTAAGTTGATGAAGCACCTCATCCTAAACATTAATATAGAAGATGTTAAGTTGATGAAGCACCTCACCCTAAACATGTTCGCCAGAGGTATTCTGGAGCTAAGCAACGCTCCCTAACTATAGAGAAAGTTCCCCTGCACACCATCTCCCGTGCCCTTGCCCACCATGAATCTTTCTCCCTAGATCATCCCCTGGCTGAGCATTGTAACCGTAGTTTGTATTTAGGGCCTAATGTCTCTACTGGGACATGGTTGGTGTGGTCATAGACTCCAGCAGGAGCGAAGACTAAGGTGTACGTCTCCCTATTCAATCAACCATGGGGGGCATACGCCGGGGGGCGCGTTGCCTCGCCTACTCTACGGCGCCACTCCTGGCGGTCACACCTCGCGAATCTCCATGCAGGCTCCATTCCTATACCGAGTAACTCCCAGCAGGAGGCATCGACTTGCCGCAGCCAAGAGTCATGTGGGCGTCCCCTAGTCCTGCTCCAAGTCGGATTGTCCCTTACGGAAACAACCCGACCAGCAGGGTCGGCTTCCGGGTATTGTGCCACATGCCCATATAGCCGCAGTTGGCGCTGACGGACTATGCTAGTAATAGGCCTCGAATCGGCAGATGCTCCACAATGACTGTTCCACAGCTCTGCCTAGTACCCAATCCATGCATGTGTTGAAAAGTGATGGAGTAAGCACACAGCCCTGCCTCACACCTGTATTCAAAGGGAAGAAGCTGGACACGCCTCCTCCACACTTCACAACACTTACAGTCCCAGAGTACAGGCCAGTTAATAGACCAATAATCCTTGCAGGAATCCCACGGAAACGCAGAAGATCCCAGGCTGTCTGTCGATGCACTGAGTCAAACGCCTTCTTGAAATCGACATAGCCTGCAAGCATTCCCTGACGAAATTCACGTCGGCGCTCCACCAGTACGCGAAGCGCTAGGATACGGTCAGTTGTTGACTTACCGGGCGTGAACCCTGACTGTTCAGGTCTCTGATACTTCAGCAGGTGAGTGCGGATCCGCGTCAGCAGCAAATGGGAAAGCACCTTGCCTGGTACGCTGAGTAGCGTTATTCCACGGTAGTTGCTGCAGTCCTGACGGTCCCCTTTCCCCTTCCAGATAGGGACGACCAACCCCTCTTCCAGTCAGGGGGAATGGTACCCGAATGCCATACAGCAGTCAAGACAGCATGCAATCCACGGATCATGGCTTTGCCCCCAGCTTTGAGCAGCTCCGCACTGATGTCGCAGATGCCAGCTGCCTTTCCACCCCTCAACTTTGCCACAGCCTCTTTGACATCGCCAATGGAGGGTGCAGTTTCGTCAATGGGTGGATCAGCATCCAGCGTCTGCAACCCTGCAGTCCGGAGCTTTCCGCTTGGAGGATCCACTGGGAACAGCTACTCAAAGTACTCAGCCCAACGAGCCATCTGCCCATTTGCGTCCGATACGAGGCAATCATCTGCTATTGGGATAGCACTCACCTGAGAAATAGACTTGGAGCAGAGTTTTTTCAGAGCTCGATAGGCAGATCTGAGGTGATTAGCATTTAAATGACACTCGACATCCTCACCGAGACCCCTGACATACCTCTCCTTGTCTCTTCTCTGGAGAATTCTAGTTCTACGTGACAGAGCAATGTACTGGTCATGGTTCCCAGCAAGTCTGGCAGCGTGAATCTCCTCAATACTTTCCAGCGTCTCTACCGAGGTGAAGACACTCCGTGACCTCGGGCGCCCCCAATGCATTCCTTGGCAGCCTCAAGAATCTCACGTTTCAAGGTATCCCATAGCTCTTCACGGTCCTCAAGGGTGTCGAGCACTCCAAACCGATTGGAGACTGTCACTGCATAGTCTTGTGCACATGTCAAGTCCTTCAGCTTCTCAAGATGAAACACAGTGTGGTTGCGTCTTGGAGGCTTTCTGGACTTCATATGAAGCTTTAGTGAAGCAACAACAAGCCTGATATCGGCCGCAAAGAACTCGGCACTCCGAAAAACCCTGCAGTTCTGGAGGATCCTCCAACGACTACTGACAAGGATATGGTCGATCTCCTTCGCTACCCCTCCAGCATTGCTATACCAAGTCCAGCGGTGCAGCGTTGGTCTCTGATACTAGGAACCCGCAATTCTCAACCTTCTGGATCTTGCAAAATTCAGAAGGAAAGAACTGTTGTCATTCCTGGTACCAGAACCATGGGGACCAACACATATTTCATAGTCAGCCCTTTCAGTGCCAGCGACAGCATTAAAGTCGCCCAGGACAATGAGTGCATCCCTATTGGATATATATATATATATATATATATATATATATATATATATATATATATATATATATATATATATATATATATAGAAGTAAGCAGTATTCTTAAATTCAAGATTAAAAAAGAAAAAGAAAAACTAAATACAGTACCAGCGACATTCTAATTTAGCTAAGTCTAGCAAGGCTTAACGTTTGCTTGGTGAGAACATTCTAAAGATACTCGAACTTCCCTTATCGCTGCACCGCTGTCATTTAATCAACAACAGTTAATCTTTGAGTTAAACAGTAAGTGGTTCCACCCACCTTTCTAGTACATTCGCCTAGTGGACGTATGTCGACTAAAACGCTGTTTTCTTCCAAACCTCTTCTCCAGATCCCTGGGGCCCTTTGTTCTCACAGGACAAGTCTGTCTGATTCATTTACTCTCCCAGTTGCCTTACGTCGTTTGTAGCAACTCAGAGAAAAGAGTTCCACTCAAAATAATGCTACGAATGTAAGGGGGGGGGGGGGGGGGGGCGTGGATATCTTATGTTTGTTTTACTTGCACCTCTAATTATTTTTTGGTAACCCCCGTAAGTATTAGTCTGGCTGAAATCTCTGAGGGTCTTACATGTTTGGATTCTGCCACAACGATTATGATCTTGTCATAGTTTTGATGTACTAGCTACAGTCAGTATGTATTTCCTGGAAGAACCTACAATTTCATGGCTTCACATTACAGAGTTCTGCTTCGAAAAGGGCTGGGAGTTCAGCCTTCACTCTTCCAGAGATATACAGGTTTTTCATGCACTAAATCAAAGGCATGCAAGACATCTTTACACAACCTCTACACGCAGTGACAGTCCAGAGTCACAGATGCAAGAGACAGCCAGACGTTAACAATGCAGGGCTACTACACACACATTCCTATACTGTCCACCCTTCTGATGCGAATGAAAATATAATCAACATTCTCAATCATTCATACTTCTCCTTTGGTAAACTCTGGAACTCCCTACATACTTCTTTATTTCTGTCTTCTTATGACTCCTCTTCGTTTATGAGAGAGGTTTCCAGGCATATACTCTTTTCTCTAGAGAAAGTCTCTCTAGCCTGCAAGCGACTGGCAATTAAGTGGGCCTCACACACACACACACACACACACACACACACACACACACTAACCATGGAGAAATCATGATGCATCACGG
>CM035223.1:21894098-21899098 GCA_020233015.1 Callinectes sapidus | reverse complement strand
CTCTCTCTCTCTCTCTCTCTCTCTCTCTCTCTCTCTCTCTCTCTCTCTCTCTCTCTCTCTCTCTCTCTCTCTCTCTCTCTCTCTCTCCAATATAAGCAGTGCCTCATTTCCTCTCCTATGGTGGTGATGACCCGTAATGCTGAAAGGGCCAATACAAAATAATGCTTTGTACTGTCACAGACTACCATACAAAGAACGTGACAGCATGATCGCTATGACCGCTGCAAGATAATGGTTTGTACTGTCACAGAATACCGTACAAAGAACGTGACATCATGATCGCTATGATCGATGCAAAAGTTAGTACCATAAGGATTGCAAGAATATTTGATTAGTTGGTAGAAACTGGAGGAGTCCAGTTGCCTAACGAGACTTTAATGCTATATTTGTTACAGATTTGTCAAACTTTACATAACTTGTTTGAGGAATGTAATTTTAGTATTGACATTAATGAGTATTTTAAGCTATTCACGAATTTTGTATTATAGGCAACAGATCTGCATATACCATTGAAAAATATCAAAAGGTAAAAAAACCACGGATAACTAAAGAAATACAAATACTCATAAATAACAGGCATAAACTTTACAAGAGATTTTCCAAAAGACCAATAACACATGACGAAGAATACATAAATTACCGGAACATGGTTAATAATAAATTATATTATGCAAAAGAAAGATTATTATAAGGCAAAATTTAATTCTCCTAATGCTAACGGTGAAAAGATGTGAAAGGTTATTAATAAATGACCAAAAACAAAGAAAGTCAATAAGACACTAATAGATGAGCTTATGATGAATGGTGAGGTTTTATCTGATCTCACTGTTATATGCCAAGAGGATTTTTTTTTTCCTTTCTAGGACGGGAATTAGACTCAAATCTAACAGCATCATAAGTATCACTCATGCACTACTTACGTGGTAATTACCCTTCAATGATGCTTACTCCTTTTACTCTACTCTCTACTCTCTACTCTCAACCACTTCCTATGAAATCACAAATGTTATCAAACAACTAAAAAGAAATTATCTCCAGGTCATGACAACATACATGTGAGAATAAAAAATTTCGCATCAATTGTCATTTCTCCAATTTTATCAAATTGTTATTTTTCCAGATACACTTAACATTGCCAATACCCATATTCAAAGCTGGAGATAAGTTTCAAAGATCTAATTATCGACCAATTTCAAAGCTTTTCACAGTTAGTAAAATTATAGAAAAATACTGTTTGAGAGATTATCTTTTTTTTCTTATCACTGAGAGCAATATCTTATTTACTAATCAAGCAGCAACAGTTAAAATGGTAGATGATATCTTGAAACATATTGAAAGGGGATTTTTCGCAGTGGCTGAATTTCTTCATCTAAAAAAGGCTTTTGATACAATAAATCACAACATTCCTTTGAGTAAACTAAACTTCTACGGTGTCAAAAATGAATTGCTAATATGGTTTTAAAGTTATTTAACAGAAGGAGAGCAGTTTACCCAAATCAATGCCATAAAATCAAGTAATAACATAATTACACTGAGAACCTCAGGGTTCCACGCTGGGCCCAATCCTATTTCTTATTTACATTAATGACGTGGCAAAGTCTTCAAACATTTATAATTTAATTTTATTCGCTGATGACGCTACTATTTATCACACTGAGAATATTTTGTAAACATTAGAGAATACTTTAAATGCTGAATTAAATAACGTAACAAATTGGCTTCTTGCTAATAGATTGAGAGCTAATTCCTTGTTTTTCCGGAAAATAAATAGATCAGTCATGATGTAACACTAAAAGTAAGAAATAGGGCTCTTGAAAGAGTAGGCTTAACAGAATTTCTAGAAGTCATAATTGATGAGAGGCTTATTTGGAAACATCATGTGAATTTTTAACTTTTTTTTTCTTTTACACCAGTCTTTCAATTTCAGACGAAACTATTTTTCCCTGGTAGATTTCGGTGTGTTTTGAATGATTCTGCTAGTTGTTTTCATTGCAAATCAGTATTTTTTTTAGGGTTCCCCCTAACCCCCAACCCCGAAACTAAAGATTTGCGATAAAAACAACAGGCAGATTAATTCAAAACAGACCAAAATCTACCAGGGAAAGATAGTTTCGTCCTCACCAATGAGACACAGCAAACACCGGTGACCATCGCCAACGAAGCAAGTTTTGACCTCGCCAAAACCCGCAAATCACTAAAACGTTAAAATTCCATAACCTGCGAACTAAAGTAGTTCATCATGCCACAGAACCATTCAAAATTAAGTAAATAACCTCACCTATACGATGAAACTACCATCTGTGGCCAGCAGCACTCTAAACTAAAACATTACACTAACTAAACGTAACCTAGCGTGGGTCAAATCTAGCCCTGGAGTGCTCTAACTGAGCTCTGCGGGTTCTAACTAAACTTGTGGACTCTAACTCAGCCTTGCTGGCTCTACATATTAGCCAAAAGTCTTTACCTTTTTGGACATTAGTGTGTAATGCACGAAGCACCTCTCACAGCTGGACATCTTTTAAAACTGATCTGAAATGTTCAAATAGAGCCTCCTGTATCTCCTCAAGAGGCTGTGATTAGCAGAATTGATTATGTACTTTTTTATTGGCTCGAGAACAAACCAAAGAACCAATCACCGTGACTAATTTCGGCGCCTGTGCAAAATATTGATTGACACACGGTTGTACGAACGAATTCACGTAGACCAACGGTCAGTTACCCTCGAGACAGCAGACGTCCCGTTGTTCACGGGTGGCTGGCTAATCGCCTCCCGCAAATTAAGTAAATCTTAAAAAATCGCTAGCGCCATTATAAATAATTTGCCGGGGTTTATGTATAGGATTTAAATTCCTTAATATAGAATGCTTGAACAGAGGGGAGGGGTATGAAAAGCCAACTTGAGATAAAGTAAAAAAAAAAAAAAAAAAAAAAAAAAAAAAAAAAAAAAAAAAAAAAAAAAATGCAAGATCAATAGGGATAATTTATAGAATAAAAGACCATCTAAATACCGAAGCATTAAAAATTTTGTTTTATAGCATAGTCTACCCACATTTACAACATTGCAATTTACTTTGGGGTTCTGCCATGAAATCCATAAATACCAAAATTGCAAGATCAATAGGGATAATTTATAGAATAAAAGACCATCTAAATACCGAAGCATTAAAAATTTTGTATTATAGCGTAGTCTACCCACATTTACAATATTGCAATTTACTTTCGGGTTCTGCCATGAAAACCATTTTACACCCATTGTTATTGCAAAAAAGAATTTTCAGGATCATTCATCGGTTGGTTACAGGGAATACACAAATAATCTCTTTACTGAACATACTATACTGAGGACCAATGACATCCATAGACTCCAATTACTCAAATTCGTACATACTCAATTAAAATCGCCAACAATTTTATCATTTTCTAGAATTGCAACTATACATAGCAAAAATTTAAGAAGCAGTAATTTACCATGTTTGTCACAAATACATTCTGAAGCATGCAAGGAATATGTTTTTTATTCAAGATGTACTGCATGGAATAGTGTCCCTTAAAATTAAAACCAGAAAACTATATACTTAATGAAAATGCATAGTTTTTTCACAAGATTTCTCAAAGAATGTCTTTGTTTTCCTTATTATGTGAAATCAGGAGTACAGTTATTGACAAAATCAGAATAAAGTTTGTATGCGTGACCTAGTATAAATAACTATCTGATATATTTAATTGACCTCTTTAAAAACTATCTTCATTAAAAGAGCTCTGCCTTGGTAAAAATAGATAAAACCTGTTATGAATATTGCATGGATGTTGTTAAAAGGCAAATAAAAAACTTTGACTTTGACTTTGAATATGACCTGCGTGTGCAGCAAGTGGCAGCAATCTTCAAGGTTCGTTCTTTATGTGCTGCGTTCCCTTACAGGTTATTTTATTGACAGTTCTACAATATATACATATTTATTGGGCTAAATATTTTGCATATTTTAAATTTTATTTGATTGAAAATTTTTACAAGGTTCACTAAATGTAACCCTTTCTTGCTATTTGTCATATTTTTGGTTAAATGAGAAGTCATTGTCAAAGCAATCTGAATGAAAGCTTAATGATTCTATCATCTGGACCTTCCTGTACTTCGTATACCTCTCTCTCTCTCTCTCTCTCTCTCTCTCTCTCTCTCTCTCTCTATATATACTATACTTCTATCTATCTCTCTAGATATACTCTGTCTCTCTATTATTATATATATATATATATATATATTATACTATAGTATATATATATATATACTAAATATATATATATATATATATATATATATATATATATATATATATATATATATATATATATATATATATATATATACTGTAATGTAATGGACTATTGATACCTATAAATCAGGTAATTCGTTCTAACCTTAGCAAAACCTTAAGTTTACAAAAATTCAAATGTATTTTTTATAATAATCATTTTCTCATTTTTTTCCACTGGCTGCAGATCTATTAAATTCTTTTTTCAAATCCATCGCCACATAAGCTCCCTTAATGGTTGCCTTGATTTTCAATAATGGTGGCTAGATTTCGCCATACAATACTGTCTTATTTATACGTTTATATTAACTAACTAATATTTTTTTATCAATTGTTTACAAGCTTTACCTTCAAAACAGCATGCTTTTTTCTTATGCAAAAGTGAAGTTTTGCATGGAATACCGAAAATGCAGTAGAAAATTATGGAATACCGAAAATACAGCGAAAAATGATGCCGCAGTTCGTCTGCCACAGATCCCGGGGATAACGGTCACAAGAAGAAGCAGCCCTTACTTTCAGCGATCGCCAGTGGAAATTTCCATCTTTATTTTCTGCTGTATTTTTGGTATTCCATGTTAGACTTTTGTGTGTGTGTTCGAAGGTGGTGAAATTCTCTCTCTCTCTCTCTCTCTCTCTCTCTCTCTCTCTCTCTCTCTCTCTCTCTCTCTCTCTCTCTCTCTCTCTCTCTCTCTC
>CM035223.1:21876025-21893009 GCA_020233015.1 Callinectes sapidus | reverse complement strand
CACACACACACACACACACACACACACATAGACATGGCCAGTATCTGCCCCTTTTCAGTAACTGTCACTCCTGGGTTAGTTTTCCCCTAGATCTTTACTCCTGCAGTCTTGTACAGGGAGTTCAACCCAACGTATTTAAATATTTCAGTACATCTTTTATATTGAATAGTTTTATAGTTTTCAGATATATTAAGGCATGTTTTGCACAATTAGAGTTATTCCCTAATTCAGAGTCTTAAAATTAGTTTAACTACATATGCAGTCATTGGATACCCCTGAGGGATGTGTCTCTGCTAGGACGTGATTTACAATCTTCTAAACAATCTTGTATTTTTGTTTAATTTCCTATGTATCAATGAGTCAATAATGGGAGGCATACACCGGGGAGCGCGTTGCCTCACCTACCCTACGGCACCACCCCTGGCGGTCACGCCTCACGAGTCTCCATGCAGGCTCCCTTCCTATACCGTGTGACTCCCAACAGGAGGCATCGATTTACCGGAGCCAAGAGTTCTGTGGGCGTCCCGTTCACCTCCGCTAAGTCGGATTATCCCTTACGGAAACAACCCGATAAGCAGGATCAGCCTCCGGGTATCGCGCCACATACCCATATAGCCCGAGTTGGCGCTGACAGACTATGCTAGTAATAGGCCTCGAATCGGTCTCAAGGAACAATCGCTGATTTGACACAAAGTCATACCAGCGGTATCCCCATGATCCTGCAAAAGCCTCTTGAACCAAAGACATCAATTCGCCTCTTCAGGTCGTTGTTCATTGTCCATGTGTCACAACCATAGAGTAAGACAGGGATCACCGAAGACTTGAAAATCCGAATCTTTGTCTGTCTGCACAGGTATCGACAACGCCAAATACTCGAGTTGAGCGAGTCCATAACGCCGTGGGCCAAGCCAATCTGCCGTGTGACTTCTTGGCTCGTCCCACCATCGTTATGCACTACACTACCAAGGTTAGTGAAGTTTTTCAAGATTTCAATGTCCTCGTCACACGCATGAACAGACTGTACTGTTTCATTCAGTACGCCTCCAAACACCTAGACCTTGGTCTTGGCCCAGGAAACCTTAAGTCCCAAGGGCTTCACCTCCCGTTTAGTGCCTCTTGAGCCATTACCAGAACCTCCAGTGACTCAGCGAAGATTGCTGCATCATCAGCAAAAACAAGATCTGTAATCTCAGTGTTGCCGACAGATGCTCCACAATGACTTTGTTCCACAACTCTGCCTAGTACCAAATCCATGTATGTGTTGAAAAGTGATGGAGCAAGCACACAGCCCTGTCTCACACCTGTGTTCACAGGGAAGAAGCTGGACACGCCTCCTCCACACCTCACACCACTCACAGTCCCGGAGTACAGGCCTGTTAATAGCCCAATAATCCTTGAAGGAATCCCACGGAGACGCAGAAGATCCCAGAGTGTCTCTCGATGCATTGAGTCAAACGCCTTCTTGAGATCGACATAGGCTGCAAGCATTCTTTGTCGAAACTCCGTCGGCGCTCCACTAGTACGCGAAGCGCTAGGATACGGTCAGTTGTTGACTTACCGGGCGTGAATCCTGACTGTTGAGGTCTCTGATACTTCAGCAGGTGAGTGTAGATCCGCGTCAGCAGCAAATTGGCAAGCACCTTGCCTGGTAGGCTGAGCAGTGTTATTCAACAATAGCTGTTGCAGTCTTGATAGGCCCCTTTTCCCTTCCAGATAGGGACGACCAACCCCTTCTTCCAGTCAGGAGGAATGGTACCTGAATGTCATACAGCAGTCAAGACAGCATGGATCCCACGAATCATGGCTATACCCCCAGCTTTGAGCAGCTCCACACTGATGTTGCAGATACCAGCTGCCTTTCCACCCTTCAACTTTGTCACAGCTTCTTTGACATCGCCAATGGAGGGTGCAGTTTCGTCAATGAGTGGATTAGCATTCAGCGTCTGCAACCCGGTGGTCTGAAGCTGTTTGGAGGATCCACCGTGGAAAGCTGGTCAAAGTACTCAGCCCAACGAGCCATCTCCTCATCTGTGTCCAATACAAGGCAACCATCTGCTGTTCGGATAACACTCACCTGAGAAGTAGACTTGGAGCGGAGTTTCTTCAGAGCTCGATAGGCAGGTTTGAAGTCATTAGCATTTAAATGACACTCGACATCCTCAGCGAGACCCCTGACATAACTCTTCTTGTCTCTTCTCAGGAGAGTTCCAGTTCTTCAATTCTGGCAGCGCGACTCTCCACAATACTTTCCGGTGTCTCCACCGAGATACAGCCACTCCGTGACCTCGGAAGCTCCCCATTGAATTCCTTGGCAGCTTAAAGACTCTCACGTTTGAAGGTATCCCATGGTTTTTCAGGGTTTTCAAGGGTGTTGAGTGCTCCAAACCGACTGGATACAGTCACTGCATACTCTTGTGCACATGTCAAATCCTTCAGTTTCTCAAGATGAAACACAGTGTGGTTACATCTTGGAGGCTTTGTGGACTTGACATGAAGCTTGAGTGTAGCAACTACAAGCCTGTGATCAGTCGCAAAGAACTCGGCACGAAAAAACCCTGCAGTTCTGGAGGGTCCTCCAACGAATACTGACAAGGATATGGTCGATCTTCTTCGCTACTCCTCCGGCATTGCTATACCAAGTCCAGTGGTGCAGCGCTGGTCTCTGATACCAGAAAGCCACAATTCTTAGTTTTCTGGATCTTGCAAAATTCAGAAGGAAACAGGTGTTGTCATTTCTGGTACCAGAACTATAGGGACCAACACATATTTCATAGCCAGCCCTTTCAGTGTCAGTGACAGCATTAAAGTCGCCCAGGACAATGAGTGCATCACGACGGGGACACAGGTCCAGTACAGAGTCGAGTTTCACACACCTCTTTAGGAGCATACACTGCAACAACAGACATAAAGCCTAAACTTTGCATTCGAGAGGTCTGCACGGTCGGACCCCCAACATACTTGGATCAGCATACTTGGATCGGGGCGGTGGCCAGAGGCTCGCCCGCTCCTATAACCCCTACCCCGACCGCTGCCTCTAACATTGGTGGTGGCTGTGGATGTTTTTTACAGGGAGGGGTGTTGCCGGTCCTCCCCCCCCCCCCAACCAGCTAGGTCAGCCATGGACACTGGTATCCCTGTGGGAAAGAACCCTGGCTGCCCAAAAAGGAGGAAGGGAAGGCACAGATGAGGAGGGACAGAGGGGGGAATGAGCTATGGGAGGTAGAGGGTATTCACTCCTTACTTGGAAAGAATCCACCCACCACCTGTTTGTATATATACAATTGTTAAGCAGCTGGATTCAATTCACATATTCATCTATTTCTTATGAAAATTTGTAACTATCATCAAGAAAGGATAATGAAAAAAAGTCAGTCAGGTATGTATTTTTATGCCATATATAGTTCAACTATATCTTCCGAGAAAACTTTCACAATATCATGATATAATGTTTTTTTTATTGAAAAATGGACACTTGGAAACAAAACGCCTCACTTCTAAATCCCTCCCTCACCAAAATATAGGAAAATAGAAAGAAATGTCTTTTACTGCATGGCAGTTTTACTTTTCATGGTATTGTTGGAAACAATTTTTCAGATGCATCGACTTCTTGCATTTACTGCACTGAATTCTACAATTTTTTGGTACATAGTGTAAAGTCTTACTGGACAGCTCTATGGATAGTGTTTTCTATCATCTGTCCTGACTTCCTCAGGAACAGAAACTGAAGGACCTGCTAGGCGTAGGCTCTGACAGCTTCAGCATTACTGCAACTAAACTTCTTCGGAAGTCTTTCTGCTTCGTTTGATCATTTGTACAAAGCTGAAAAATTCTCTCAGCTATAAACCATAGCAATGTTTACTGCATTTATAAGAAGAGGCCAATACCATTTTTTTCCTTTGATTACCGGTCTGTAATCTGCTAGTGCTCTGTCCATGGGGCCTACTCCACCCATTCTACTGTTGTAGTGTGAGACAAGATATGGCTGGGGAATCATCACAGACCTTTTCTTTTCTCCCTTCGTTTTCCTGTTGTAACTGGATCTACTTCGCTGGCGTTATCATTTCATCTCATTATTTCTACATCTTTATCTGATCTATAATCCATTTTTCCATCTTTCTTCATCTGTGTTACACTGTTCACCGAACATGCTTTTGTATGTTTTTTTTTCTGGATTGTGCCCGAGGCTCTGTATCATAGAGATTTTGGTTCCAAAATCAGAGCATATGATGTAGTGAAGCTATGAAAGAAAATATGATGATTGGTAGAATTTTCACATATTCTGAGAAAGTCTACAACAAATGTACCAAGAGGAACCTCTTTGTTCTTGTTTTTATTTTTTTTCCTTCCACCTTTGTCATCCTGTAGGGCATTCCAGTAGAATTAGAAATTGTCCAGCATTTGAAGCAGAACCTGATTGGCTTTCTTCGAATAAATTGTTTATATCAATGTCTGCCAAAGTATGGATCCATGCACTCACCTTTGCTCAGGTATTCATAAAGGACACCAAACATTAGTAAAACGTTATTTAGAATTTCATAAAAGGATTGATCTTTGACATTTGCTTTGGTCCAAGTGTTTGATTATCAGCTGCATGAAGTGCATGTTTTATTTGCTGTAAATGATTACGATTCATAGTTTCTGCAAACGCTCTACAGAATAAATCAGATGATTTACTCCAATAGTCTCTCACTTGTACGAAGGTTGTACCCAGAAAAGCAACAATAAACCAAGGAAATTGTACATTTCTTCGCTTGAAATCTAAAAGTTGGGAATGTTACTACCTCTCTGAGCATACTTATTTGTCTCGTTGACAAGATGGCTGACCATGTTTGTAAATACTTAATCAAACACAGCCCACTCAGACGATCCAGCTATATCTGAGTAATTCATCAGTAGAATCTGTTTTGCACTTTGCACTTTTTGGATCAAGTCAGGCTGAGGGATAACATGACTATTTTTCCACCTTGACATTTCTCCTCTTTGTTTCTTACTGGTTTTACTGGTGTCTACAGCTGGGTCATCATCAACTTCACTCGCAATCTCCTGCGGCATAATTGCGCTATTCACCAAGTTATCATCATCCTGGTCCTTCAATGTCTTCAGTGCTTCCGTCACCACCAGCTAGTAGTCCAGTAATGACAATATCAATAGGTCCTTCTGCACCTTAACACAAGTTAAGAGCATCCCTCAAGAAACTGTTCCTTGCCCGTGGAACGTATCTTTTTTCCATAATAGAATCCTGTAGATAATGAAAAAAAAAAAACAAAAAAAACATAACGAGTAATACATAACAGTGTTATATTTTCATGGTATAGCTCTATATGATGTTTAAGAAGTGAATCACATAAATAATTGTTGATTTAAAAGCTGCTAGTCATGTATTTATGAATGCTAAAGAAATATTGCACACACACACACACACACACACACACACACACACACAAAAAAAAAAAAAATGCAATACAAACATTTCAGGACATCAGCCTAATGACTACATAATCTTCAAAACTTGAACTCACCTTATGAAAAATATTTAAAACAAACTGATGATCTGGTCATTGCGTCTGCCTCGTGTGCCATTCAGTTTGTATTTGTGAGAAATGTAGCTACAGAAGTCTCGCTAAGAATTATTGCTGTGAACTTATCATTACAGCCAGCTATGACCTCACTGAACGTTTCCCTTTGTGTCTCACAACACGAGGCGGTGGTCACAGCCTGCCTGCACTCTTCACACAAAAATACATGCACTTAACTATGTATAGACTCTTCATCAAGTACAGACACATAAAGCAAAGAAATCACAATAGTAATAAAACTTGTTCCAGACGAACTATCAGAGGTTGTGGCGGGGGGGGAGGAAAGAAGAGAAAAGAGAGGAGGAAGAAACAGAAAAAAAGGCGAAGAGGGTAGGAAGGAATGATTTTGTGATGGTGTGTGTGTGTGTGTGTGTGTGTGTGTAAATATTTATTATTATGAAAAAAAATGAATACATCTGCAATACAAGTATATAGAGTTGTGGTATCCTGACACAGAAGAAAGTAGACATAAGAAAAGAAGAAATGAGGGAAACAGAAGTAAGGGAAAAGGCAAAAGAAAATAGAGAAAAAAAACAGTGCCCGGGTAATCGAAAAGGAAATTTGACAAGGACTAATGGGAAGATAGTTTCTAACCTGACTTGTTTAGGGGAGTGTCAATGCAGGCAGGATCAGATGTAACCGCAGAGAGTTGTGAAAAATTGAGAAGGCACAGGGAGAGACGTTGGTTCTGGGAAGCCTGAAGGAGCTTAAACCGCAGGAGAGGGACATTGTAAGCCTAACTTGAAAATGCATTGTCTCAACTCCGCCCTCCCATTCCGCAGTGGGTGTGTCTAGTTTAAAATACTGACCAGTGCCATGATACCCAGGCTGGGTAAGTCACGTTTGGCCACGCCTAGGGGCGTGTCTTATGTAAGAGATGTAATTACTGTATGTGCAGTATGTGATAGGTATGGAAAATTCGACCTTAGGAATAAGAATAGTTTTCTGATGGAAATGTGTAACAACTGAAGTATAAAATAAGATGTAACCAGAGAGTAAGGTTGGAGAGATTTTGGAGACGGAGAGAGAGGAGATACAGAGAAGCCAAGAGGGATGAGGGTGTTGGTTGGACGGGAGTCAGCAACATGGAGAAAATAATTCTTGTATCAGTAAGTGGAGCTTGTTGTTGGTAATGCAGTCTAAATAACTTTTGTGTCATGATGTGTAAGGAGGAAATAGTTGACAGGATATTATATTGTTAGGATGTATAGAGTTAAGATATTGTGTTGATTTTTTATGTTATGTGGATTTTATTTTGATGCTGATATTGAAGCTTCTTGATATGAATTTTGATGGGATTGAAGATTACTTTGGTACTACCGTGTGTTAAGTTTTATATGTGCTGCTGTGAATTTACTTTGATATTGGATTGTATTACTTTGACTTGAAGTTGGATGAAAGATTTGAGGTGTAACTTAAATAATTTTCATGTTTTATGATTAGATGAAAGTTCATCAGCAACCCGCTGAATTAAGTAAGATAATCAGTAGTGTACGTAACTATTAAGTTCATTAAATGAGAAAACTTTAACAGTTTATATTATCGCACCTCGTGGCTATTAACATTGATTTATAGTCTTACCTACAACTATGCAATTGCAACTTGCATGCAAGAAATTGCAGGGCACGACAGAGTTCAAAATCTACGGTCTGTCGAGCTAAACTCCCTGACAAACAATTATATATATATATATATATATATATATATATATATATATATATATATATATATATATATATATATATATATATATATGATGTTGCTGCATGCTGTTGAATACCTTTGGGGCAGAACTAATAACACTATTCTTATACAAAATTGTTCTGAATCTTTGGCTGCTGATGTTAATGTTGTTGCTTCTAATATTAAAGTTACTTTCACTTAATTGAATCTTATTTTTGTTCTTTGACTTTGGAAAATCAATGTATATTTACATACTCGTACATACAAATTTTTTTTTTAGAATACTGGTTTCTATGAATAAGTGATTTGTTGAATCAAATTTTAGCATGAAAAAATATACTCCGAAAAACGTACTTTTGCGCTACAATAATTGTTATGTAAAACAAGGGCACATACTTGTCCAGATGAGAACATATTATGTAAAATGTGGATAACATAAGGCGCAGTATATGCTGTGGTTAGGTTATAGCGACTTTTATATACAATACCACTTATTTTAGATATTTCCAAGCAAATTTTATATACGTAAATGAATGTTCTAATTTAGGTTTTCATCAATTAAACTTCAAGAAATGTTGTATGTCTGACTTGCTTTATGATTTCTACATTTAAAACTATTTGGGTAATATATTTGTTTATAGATCTGATTTGAAAGAAATCGCATTAATGTGTGTGTGTGTGTGTGTGTGTGTGTGTGTGTGTGTGTGTGTGTTTATTCACTGTAGCGGTCGTTTGCTGGTCACCCAGCCAGCCTTTTCCCTACGGAGCGAGCTTAGAGCTCATAGATCGATCTTCATGTAGAAGTGACACCACATCACAAACTACATACCGGGACAGCGAGGCCACAACCCCTCGAGTTACGTCACGTATCTACTTGCTGCTAGGTGAACAGGGGCCAGATACACATTAAGAGACTTACCCACTTGCCTCGCCGCACCCGGGACTCAAACCCTCTCGGTTGTGAGCCGAGCGTGCTAACCACTACACTAAGCAGTGTGTGTGTGTGTGTGTGTGTGTGTGTGTTTTGTTATTATTATTATTATTATTATTATTATTATTATTATTATTATTATTATTATTATTATTATTATTATTATTATTACCGATTTCATATTCATTAACTTTACCACTTGTCAATTGCAAGACACAGGGGAATATTCCTCAATAATGAAAGATCTCTTGGATAAGAAGTAATTTGTACAAGAAAGCAGGTACTCCTAGAAAATTGTTGCGGATGTTTTCCAAATATAATTGATCACTTACTTTGTGCCAATAGTGTGGACAATGTCCAAAACCAAGATCTTTCGGCTGTCCTCTGCCAACTTTCTTGAAAATACTCTGATTCCTGAAGAACAGTAGAATCTGGCCATCTGGAAAAATTAACTTGACTATGTTATGTGTAAAGGTCAGTGTGAAATAGTACATAAATACAACGTTAGTGATAAATCCTCACTGGTAATTGTCAGTTCAAAGAAAACAAAAAGCACATGATGATAATTCCGTAGTATGTTTTTTTCTTTTAGTAGAATATGTTTAAACAGACTCCCTAATAACTCTCTATATAGGAAGCAACATTTTTTTTCACAATTTTTCATGTGTAAAGATGGTAAGGAAAAACTTGGGTTGGGTCATGGATACTCGTTACTCTAACGTTTCGATAAAATGTCTTCTTCAGAGGGTGAAAAAGAAGACTTTTTGTCGAAAAGTTTTTCCTATCATTTTTACACTCTTACACTCTTTATACTCTTTACACTCTTGTCTTACTACTACTCAATTTTTCTTGTCTATGAGGCACACAAGAAAAAAATAATGTAATTCATATTTTGGGGGGTTATTTTTTACACATTTTCATTTAATTTGATAGTTTACTTTTCTTTTCACTGTAACGCTCCCATCTACCTTTAGCAACAATAATCTAACATATTCATACCATGTACATGTACATACATACATGTATGTGGTATAAGGAAATATAGGAAAAACATATATATTATACCATGAAAACATGCTTACTAAGTGCAGATGAAAAAGGGGGAAAAAATCCAATTATATGCATCGTTTTTTTTTTTATACTATTTTAGCTATTTTTCCTTTGTTTACGTATTCACTTTCAAGTTTCCCAAATATTCAAGAAAAACAGACGCACCACACAACTTTCAAATGTATTGGAGCTGCATCCAAAACAATAGGTTACGTTGTGCTGGTATATGCAGTAGCATATATTGCTCTCAACAACAACGATTCTCACCGTTGCAATGTTGAATCTAGTTATCTTCAACAACTTCTTTACTGGCCTGCATTTCAAAACTTTTTTTTTTCAAAGGTCATGTGTTTTCCAACTGTTTTAGCAATGTTTTTTTTGCAAGCTGAATTCAATAATATCATTCTTCTTTCTTTTGGTCAGTTCTGGTTTTTATCCTTTTTATCAGAGCACATTTTCCCCAAATGACGATATCATGAATCGGAAGTGTAAGAACGGTCATTGGAAATTTTGCTACATCTGCAGAAATCACCGTAGAAGGGATGTTTTAAATGAGGTTAGTGATGCTGAGCTCATCAAGAGGTACAGATTTGACCGGGAAGGTATTTTGTATCAGTTTATATTAATCGTGATTTATTAATATTAACTTCACATCACCACATGTCGTCTTTCTGTTTCTAGAAATAGTCTCCACTCTACAAAGCACGTGTTCCTTTCTCCCTATCTGATTTCTCATTTATCTTTTACACACCTGTTTCCTGACCCTTCCTTATCCTCTGACCCTCTCTCTCTCGACCCCGTTTAAGCCTACATTTAACCTCGATTCGTTTCTACATCTAAGCCACGCCTCTATCATATTTCATCTTAAGCTCCACCTCCAAAGATATTATAAACCCATGTTCTCTATATCACTGAGGATTCAGGACTCGGCATTCACTCTCCATTCAGGCAACAACTACAAGCCTCATCCTCGGGACTCATCAATCACTCTGCATTTCCCCAGATCTACGTCAACGTACTCACAACATATTGTATTCGCCGCCCTTTTGTACAACTTGGAGACAATATACTTACAAAAACATCAAGCTGCTGCATCTCCTTAATCCCACTTAATTACCACTTATATCCACCAAAGAACACAGTCTGCCAACCGTTCGACCATAGCTACCAAAATACTTATAATACTGTCCCATATTCTCGGCCGGTACAATCTTATATGTTACCAATCTTGTGAAGCAAGCACCTGTGCAGTAAGACTAGTCGGTCAAACCCACTCACCCCAGAGATGAAGGTTATCATAATTATCATAACCTTGCGTTATCTTATCACTGATCCGGTGGTTGTTCTTGTGGCGCGACCATGTTGATTGTTTACATTCAGCTCCGTCGTTCCCAGCGCTGCTAAAACAAGGTAGACCCACACCAAGCACTATGGTCAACTTTAGGCTCGACGAAAAACAAATTAGGACCGTCGGCGGCAATTTTTGTTTGTTATGGACGACGTCATCGGCCTGAGACGTTTCGTGGATGTAAACCCAGATCACAAGATTTGTCTGTGAAGCTCTGTGCGTGTGTGTATTCGTGTGTGTGTGTGTGTGTGTGTGTGTGTGTGTGTGTGTGTGTGTGTGTGTGTGTGTGTGTGTGTGTGTGTGTGCTTCAACGATATATTTGTGCTATTGAGTGATTGTCTATAGTTATTGACGGTTGTCTTAATGGTGGTGGTTGATTATCTTTGTACTAGCAGACTGTAGTTGGCGCGAGGTGACCTGTCACGTAGGCAGGAGTGTCGTGGTTCGGGGCTGTGTCGATGGTGCTTCGTGGGTGCCACGTTGGCAGATGTGACGTTACCGACCCCGAGTTCCAGAGGTGTGGAAGGGCGGTAGCGCGTCCGGACTGGAGGATTCAGTCAGAGCCAGCCAAGCTGTCCACACATCCTGCCTACTCCCAACACTTCTCAAGAGCGGCGGCAGAGTCTTTTCCGGACCCAAGTGTCACTGTGTTAGTTTGCTTTAGTATAAGTAAAGACAAAAAGCAAGTTTTCGTTTTACTTTCTGCCACAAGCTCTCCTCGGAATTATACTTCATGTTTACTCTCACTATCTTTGTTTGTTGACCCTAAATCCTCCTCCATCAATTTTCACCCTTTCGACCTCCACATTCTATTGTACTATCTCCAAAATCTCGGCGTCATCATTATCCGGCAATAAGGTTGTAAAGCTGTTCTCAGTAGTACAGATATCTACTGGAAGGGTTTGAACTTTCAAGATGGCATGTGGTGGGGGCATAGCAGCAGGGCAGTTCGTTGGGGGCATAGTAGCAAGGGAAGGTGGTGGTGGTACAAAAGTAGATGCAGGGAAAATAGCGGTGGGGTCACAGCAACAGGGGGGGGTGGTAGTGGTACAATAGCTGAGGCAGGTGGTGGGGCATAACAAGGACAGGTGGTGGGGCACAGCACCAGAGTTTGGAGTTCCTTCTTTTTGCTTTTCCTGGCAGCAATTTTTTGTCCTTCCTGTCCTTCACTATCTTGGCAATAGGCATGTCAGCAACTGCAATAACTGGGGGGACGACGAGAACACTAACGAAGAAATTGATGGAGAGAAGAGAGGTGTGTGAAATGTTCTACCCGAGACTGGAGTCCAGTTGACTGTGGGCAGAGGCAGCGCGATTGGTCGGTGAGGGATTGTGAGGGTGGACCACAGGAGGTTGAAATTACCTCCGAGGAACACTAGGGTTCCAAAATTAAGGTTGCTCAGGCAGGATCTTAAAGGATCCAGGATGTTCTCTGCCGAGCTGGACTGTTGTCCTTAGGTAGCTTCACCAACATGAATAATTTTGAATAAGTATATGAGTTTTGGATTATTCAGTTTCAATAAGTGGCGAGCGGTTAACACCCAGGTTTGTAGGAAAACTCGTATTATAAAAGTTATTATATTATTTGTGATGTTTATACTGATTTCACGACACACGGTTATAACGTATGTCACAGTCTTTTCTCAGAAGAAGAGTTCAGTTTGTCTCTTTTCGGAGATAACTTGCATGTCGCGGAAAACGTGCTTCTTGCGGCATTGATAACTCATCACGTATCGCGAATTTAAACAATAAACTAATTTTATATAAATGCTTTTTGTATAGAATTTGAGTATTTTCATTTAAAGGCATTTTTATTTCATTTCATTTCATTTATTTAAAAGCATTCATTTTAAATTCCTACGGCAAAAAATGACACAACATGAAATTTTGACATAATACATAATAAAAATTATTAGGTTATACTGTTAGCCACATTCCCTTGCTCACATCAAGTCGGCATTGATAATTGAGTTATATCTTGAAAGTTTCAAGCTGAAAGACCTCATACTTTTTTGTATGTTTGTCTGAGGGTGAGCTCCCCCTTAACCTTTGAAAATTACATTAATACAGGTGAATCAGTCATGTGGGGCATACGCCGGGGGGACACGTCGCCATGCTTATCCTATGGCACCTATCCCGGCAGTCATGGCTGGTGAGTCCCCATGCAGGCTCATGGGCTCACTATCCAATGCAAGTGGTAGTGCTAAAATTTTTTGATGCGTTATTGGTAGTGCGTTTGAAAACTTTGCGTTCCTGCGTTACCAATTTGGTAGTGCGTTAGTAACGCAATAAAGCAAGTGGTGACTCAAGTGCCCAGCTCTGGTAATTCACTACTTGATTATCTAAAGTGTGTTGATCACTGCGTATCACAGTACATCCTGGTAAATGTGTGATCCTAACCTTACTCACTTCTTGTAGACTTATTGATTCGTATCGGCCCAATACCTTTTTTTTTTTTTTTAATATGTTACATCTACATAATTCTGCTATCTTACAGAATCTGTTTGAACATCCTTGATACATAACAAAAGACCCTTTAAGAAACCCCTAGCCATAACAATATTATGTTTTGTTCGCTCGTGGAGCGCTGCTCATACCCTGCATTTGCTCGTCTACCTACCAGTGACACACCACACATATATCTCATATCCCAGAAAACAAATTAATTAAGTTCACGTGCAACACATTCTAGTGCACTTCCAGTCTAGTTGGGTTTATGTGAGCAATTCATCTTCTGTTGAATGCACACAACCAACAACACCATAAATTCAAATCAGTGTGATCACTATAATTGTTATCACACACACACACACACACACACACACACACCTGGTGGTGCAGTGGTAGCACGCCCGACTCACAATCGGGAAAGCCTGGGTTCGATTCCCGGGTCAGGTTGGAAGTCATTTGGGCAAGACTTCTATTCAAGTGATCAGGTACCCGGTGTAAGTCGGAAGTTGTGATCCGCTGCTGGGTAGGAGAAATAAACTCCGAATAAAAATGTACGGGGTGGCCTGATGACCCCGGGGCCTAGTCCCCACTAGGCTTGTTGGCGCTATCTAGCAGCCATGCATCGAGTTGTCAGATGCGACCGGGTAGACTTAAGTAGTGTGAATGTTAGAACATAAGGATCTGTATGTTAACCTGTAGATTTTCAGCCAACATTGTAAGCTGCTTTCAAAATAAACCGTGTATTATTATTATTATTATTACACACACACACACACACACACACACACACACAGACACACACACACACACACACACACACACACACACACACACACACACACACACACGCACACACACACAGTATATTCGCGGGTATGATGTCAGAGAGAGAGAGAGAGAGAGAGAGAGAGAGAGAGAGAGAGAGAGAGAGAGAGAGAGAGAGAGAGCGTACCTTTTCTTTTGTGCAGTTTGGAGAATGAGGGTTATCATAAAAAAAACAAGGAGACATCCCATGAACAGCATCATCCAGGACTGTAATATAAAGATTGATTGTTTAATATTACCATATGTGTATACTTCGTATAATTCTTAGATGTTCTAAATGCACCAGGAGGAAGGGCTATTTTAATGTTACTGACGTAATGCCCTCTTCCTTCACCAACCCCATGCTGTCCTCTTGTTTCAGCACCCGTACTACCCATTCTTTGATTGATTGATTAATTGATTGTTTATTCTCTAGAGCCTCTAGAGCCATTACCAGAACCTCCAGTGACTCAGCGAAGATTGCTGCATCATCAGCAAAAACAAGATCGGTAATCTCGGTGTTGGCGACAGATGCTCCACAATGACTTGGTTCCACAACTCTGACTAGTACCCAATCCATGCATGTGTTGAAAAGTGATGGAGCAAGCACACAGCCCTGCCTCATACCTGTATTCACAGGGAAGAAGCTGGACACGCCTCCTCCACACTTCACAGCACTTACAGTCCCGGAGTACAGGACAGTTAATAGACCAATAATCCTTGCAGGAGTCCCACGGATACGCAGAAGATCCCAGAATGTCTCTCGATGCACTGAGTCAAACGCCTTCTTGAGATCAACATAGCCTGCAAGCATTCCCTGTCGAAACTCACGTCGGCGCTCCACCAGTACGGGAAGCGCTAGGATACGGTCAGTTGTTGAATTACCGGGCGTGAACCCTGACTGTTCAGGTCTCTGATGCTTCAGCAGGTGAGTGTGGATCCGCGTCAGCAGCAAATGGGCAAGCACCTTGCCTGGTACGCTGAGCAGCGTTATTCACGGTAGTTGCTGCAGTCTTGACGGTCCCAACCCCTTCTTCCAGTCAGGGGGAATGGTACCTGAATGACATACAGCAGTCAAGACAGCATGCAACCCACGGATCATGGCTTCACACCCAGCTTTGAGCAGCTCCGCACTGATGTTGCAGATGCCAGCTGCCTTTCCACCCCTCAACTTTGCCACAGACTCTTTGACATCGCCAATGGAGGGTGCAGTTTCGTCAATGGGTGGATCAGCATCCAGCGTCTGCAATCCTGCAGTCCGGAGCTGTCCACTTGGAGGATGCACAGTGAACAGTTGCTCAAAGTACTCAGCACAACGAGCCATCTGCCCATCAGTGTCCGATACGAGGCAACCATCTGCTGTTCGGATAGCAGTCACCTGAGAAATAGACTTGGAGCAGAGTTTCTTCAGAGCTCGATAGGCAGGTCTGATGTCATTAGCATTTAAATGACACTCGACATCCTCAGCGAGACCCCTGACATACCTCTCCTTGTCTCTCCTCAGGAGAGTTCTATTCCTACATGACAGAGCCCTGTACTGGTCATGGTCCCCAGCAAGTCTGACAACGTGACCCTCCTCAATAATTTCCAGCGTCTCTACCGAGGTGAAGACACTCCGTGACCTCGGGCGCTTCCCAATGCATTTCTTGGCAGCCTCAAGAGTCTCACGTTAGAAGGTATCCCATAGCTCTTCAGGGTCCTCAAGGGTATCGAGTACTCCAAACCGATTGGAGACTGTCACTGCATACTCTTGTGCACATGTCAAATCATTCAGTTTCTCAAGATGAAACACAGTGTGGTTGCGTCTTGGAGGCTTTCTGGACTTGATATGAAGCTTGAGTGAAGGAACAACAAACCTGTGATCGGTCGCAAAGAACTCGTCACCCCGAAAAACACTGCAGTTCTGGAGGATCCTCCAACGAGTACTGACAAGGATATGATCGATCTCCTTCGCTACCCCTCCGGCATTGCTATACCAAGTCCAGCGGTAAAGCGTTGGTCTCTGATACTAGGAGCCCGCAATTCTCAGCCTTCTGGAGCTGTTGTCATTCTTGATACCAGAACCATGGGGACTAACACATATTTCATATCTAGCCCTTTCAATGCCAGTGACAGCATTAATGTCGCCCAGGACAAAGAGTGCATCACGACGGGGACACTGGTCCAGTACAGACTCGAGTTTGGCGGAGAACATCTCCTTCTCTTCAGTTTCACACACCTCGGTAGGAGCATACACTGCAACAACAGACATGAAGCCTAAACTGTGCCTTAATCGCATTATACGCTCATCAACCGGAGTAACCTCTACAACAGACGGCTGCAGTCTGCTGGAGAGGCCTATGGCTACCCTCTTGACATGGTGACCATTGCTCATGCCAGACCAGTAGTAAGTAAAACCCTTACTACTGGTCTCGCCAATACCAGGCCTCCTTGTCTCAGAGAGCCCCACCATATCCACCCTCAGCCTACTGAGCTCACCTGATAAATGAGGCAGTCGGTGATCCTCTGAGAGACTCCAGGAGCCCACACGCAGAACCCTTCGAAGGTTCACCCCAGGAGCGGTCCAACGTGTAGGCACCACATCTGCAGCCCCACCGGCACCCCAAAATCAGAAGTAGGTCTAGGGGGCCCTCCCGCCCCTCTCAGGACACAGGGCTCCCGCAGGCTTTTCCCTGCATCCGTCATATTAGTAGGCAGGCCCCTCTGGTGCCTTGGCACCCGAGAGATCTGCACGGTCGGACCCCCCAGCATACTTGGATCGGAGCCGTGGCCAGAGGCTCGCCCGCGCCTACAGCCCCTACCCCGACCTCTGCCTCTAACATTATTGGTGGCTGTGGGTGTTTTTTATGTGGAGGGGTTGCAAGCAAGGTTGCAAGTTGTAATGAAAGAACAGCTGCAATAAACTATTAGAACAACATGTGGCAATTGCGAATGTGTATATATCAAATGTTGTACTATTTACCCACCTGTACCATGTATGGTTTAACAAAACCAAGCATATCTGATGTGACTTTAGGGAGAGTATAAAACACGTTGGTTTGATCAATGTAGAGGGGAAAGGTGAAGTCAACAACGGCCGATCTCCTCCACATGACAGAGAACAATGTTCCACCGATATCAGCTTCCTGGAGGGAAATGAGT
>CM035223.1:21850381-21866013 GCA_020233015.1 Callinectes sapidus | reverse complement strand
TATATATATATATATATATATATATATATATATATATATATATATATATATATATATATATATATATATATATATATAAGAGAGGTGATACACTATAATTGGTAAATGATTTTAAAATAGCAATGTCAGTTACGAGCTTTCGTTTCTCCTTCTTCCTGGTTGGCTGCAGACGACGTGATGTAACAAGCATCTTCTTCATGCGTGAGACGCTAAACAGCTCTCTCTCTCTCTCTCTCTCTCTCTCTCTCTCTCTCTCTCTCTCTCTCTCTCTCTCTCTCTCTCTCTCTCTCTCTCTCTCTCTCTCTTACATATCATTACTACAAAATACTACATTATTACTGTGTTAATGAGTCTTAGGAATGTGTTTGGAAAGCATATTTTAGCGTATATATTATCATAGAAAGGCGTTTTAAAACTGCATCCATTATAATTCGCAGATTTTCGGAATTAGCGGTAGGGAAAAAACATAACCCCCGCAATCAGCTTGGGAATACTGCATATATATATATATATATATATATATATATATATATATATATATATATATATATATATATATATATATATATATATATATATACTATATATATATATATATATATATATATATATATATATATATATATATATATATATATATATATATATATATTTTGTTAAAGTCTACAGCAATAACTGCATTATTGAGTTTATATGAGGTTTTCTCTATCCTCCGGATGAGAGAACGTAAGTTCTGGTTTACTGAGTTTAGGAGATTTCCAAAGTCCATTAGAATTCTCTTTTAGTAGCAGGTGGAGGTTTGTTTGCCTTTTTCTCAAGATATCTTTCGGTCTCTCTTGGACCATCTTCAGGGCCCGGATTAAAAAAGAGTAAGGTGTTAGGAAGTTGTAATTTCTCTACAACCTTCGAAAGTTGTGGCTACTTACACTATGCTCACATTGGGATTCAGAAAGCTAACTGTAACTTCTTCTTCCTCTTCAGTGGACACATAGAGGCAGCTGATCGAGATTTCCCACCCATGTTGACGTCACAGACCCCAGCGAATCACAACCCCCGACACAAAACGGCTAACCAATCTCAAACCCTCCTGTCTCCCCGCTCCCTCTAAACTCCGCCCTTTTCTTCTTCTTCTTCCTCTTGTGACTTGTTTTGTTAGTCGTCTCTCTGTTGATCGCCACCTCTACTTCTGTCTTGTTTTACTTAAAGTTTTATCAGTTCCCTTCAGTTTTAGTCATTGTAGAAGCAGAATACATAAACAAGGACATTATTATTAGCAAGGTAATGTGTGTCTGAATAAATTAGTGATGTTCTATATGATTTTGTGTCGGCCACTTTGCCGCGGGGCAAACCACACATTTCTGAGATCCCTCTTCTCCCACAAACTTGTAGGACCTGTGACAAGCTGTTTTAGTGATGGAGAAACATCGTAATGATGTATCTGCAGGAGAAATCAAGTGAAACAAATAAAAACACGAGATCTAAATATTAGGGACACTCGTGTCGGTCTGTGGTCCGTCCGGCTCGCCTGTGGGGCCCGTGGGGTGCAGTTAGGCTAGCCGAGAATCGTCTCCACAGTGGGCTATATATCATCCCGCCTTTATAGAATGATTTTTTGGGTGTCGTAGTGTTTCAAATCACTTATATCTTCTTGGCAAACATTAGTTATACCGAATTTTATGTTCATCTGAGTGAGTTACACCACCTCCTCAGGTGGTGTAGTTCTGGGCCCAGATTTACACCCTTCCCACGACATTTGAAAGTTGTAAGTGGCTTTCTGAATACCATACACTGTTTGAAAATTGTAACCTTGAGATATACACCCCTTGAATAGTGTAAAGTGCTTTCTGAATCCGGGCCCAGGAGAGGAGTGAAGAATGTGAATCGAATCGAAAATCGAAAATATAGAGAAAAGATGGGGAGGGGGAAGTGGGGATAGTGGGAAGAATAGGGGGTTGAAAAGAAGGGAATTTTAGTAGAAGAGTAAAGTCGCTGGGGCTTAACCCAGGTGCAGGATAGTGTGTTGTGATGTGTGATGTGTATGCTACTGCTCGATTTTGTGTAAGTGTTGTGGACTGACGCAGCGAGGGAGAGAGCGACCAGGAAAAAGGGGGAGCCAAGCCCTCAGCCCCACACCGAGCACTCAAGGAATCGCAAGACCGCCACCAACCAAACCGCGCATGTGCCGTCTCTGTACGGATCTAGTAGCCAGCCCCAATCCTCACACCTGCGCAAGAACAATCAGCTGACAACAAAAGGATGAAGGAGGGAAAATGGGAGAGGAAAGACAGTCAAAGAAAACAGTTTTTTTTTTGTTTTTATTATTTTTTTGGAGAAAGAGGGACAAGTTTGAAGGAAGCACTCCGTATAGCGGAGGGACCTACAGCTTTACGTGGTGTCCGAACCACTTTGTTAGTAGAAAGATTGGTGATATGGAGTGGAGAGGTGTTATTAGAGGGATGGTGTGTGGGGATGATGGCGTTGGTTGCTTCTTCCGCCATGTCATCTGCTGTTAGTGTTGCTGGCTTCGATGTTCGCACCACAGGATTCCGCTAAAACAACCTGCCAGGGAGAAAGAGGGATCGCTCCGCAATGCCATTAGAAACAAGAATGTGGTAAAGGGGAGTGAGAGGGAATATGATGAGGAGTGATGATTGCTGTGTAAAGTGAGTTGAGTGAGTAGTGGTGAACCCCCCTTTGGAACGGCCCGGTGCCCCCTTGGAGACCCAGGCTGCGAGACAGAAAAATAATGTACAAACACAAAAATATGAATATAAAGCCATAAGACAAAAAACGAACAAAGACCACTGGGTGTTGACACGCGGACGCATTACCTCAGATGGGGGTATGGTATGGGAATGGAGATGCTGTTTGTCGCACCCCCGATCCAAGAACAATCCGGTGCCCCCTTAGTACCTAGGCTGCGAGACAGAAAGATAATAAAAACAAACAAAAGTATGAGTACAAAGCCATAAGACAAAAAATATGAAAAAAACCACTAGGCGTTGACACACGGGTCTGTCCCCAGATTGGGTTAGCGGCGGTGATGCCACTCAGGCACCTTGAGTGGTACGAGTGTTAGTAGAAGAGGAAGAGAGAAGGTGGAAAAATGGGAGGACAGCAAAAAGATGGAGAGGGAGGGAGGAGTCCGTTATCTGTAGACAGGTTCCGGGGGTTCGTTAGGGGGATTGAGTAAGTTAGTTCGGGGCAGGTTGCGGAAGGCAAGAGGAAGTGTGTTGATGAGGTCGTATGTGTCTATGTGTCTTTCATGGAAGTTTGTTAGTTGTTTGAAGAGTCTGTTGTGGTGTGTGAGGTTAATAGGGAGGATGTTGGACTCCTCGTGGAGAGAAAGGGAAGTCCTGAAATGGAACCACTTCGTTCCGAGGGCGAAGCGAAGGGCCCGGTTCTGGATCTTCTGTAGTTTGGAGATGTTGGTGGGCGCGGCTAGAGAAAGGGCCAGTGGGCAGTAAGGTAAGAGAGGGAGGATGAAGGCTTTGTAAAGGTGGAGTTTTGTTTTAGTTTTACTGTCGCGGAATCTCTCCAGGCCGCTCAAAGCACCGGCGGCTATGGAAGCTTTTTGTATTATGTGATGGTTAAATCTCAGGTAGTTATCAATGTTGAGGCCGAGGACCTTATTGGTGGAGATGATTGGGATAGGGATTGGGTTTTGGAGTATTCTATATAGAGAAATTTGGCGTGGTCCACGGCGTGAGTTTTTTGTATGAAAGTAGGTGACCTTTGATTTTTCAGGGTGGGCAAGAATGCGCTATTTGAGTTCCCATAAGCTTGTTGCTGTTATCTCATCCTGAATTTTGTCAGTGAGTCTGTCTAAATTTCTGGCACGGGCTAGTTGTGTAACATCATCAGCGTATTGGATAGTTAGTGAGTCGTAATAGGTCGGAGAGGGCATATCTGCTGTGTACATATTATAGAGGGTTGGGGAGAGCACGGATCCTTGTGGGACGCCTGCTTGGGGACTGAAAAAGGCCGAAAAGTTGTCCATGTGGCGAATTCTGGGTTGCCTCTCCGCCAGAAAACTGCACAACAACTTTTGAATGATGAGTGGTAGATTAAAGTTGTTGCAAATTTTGTAAATTAAACCAGTGTGCCAAACTGTGTCAAAAGCTTTCTGAACGTCTTTGGTGACTAAGGCTGTTCTGAAGTGGGGAGAATTGTTTTTTTTGTAGGCTATGATGCTGTTGAGGGCGTCCTCGGTGGAAGCATTGCTTCGGAACCCGAATTGCTGGGGTGACAGCAATCCGTTACTCTCGAGGAACGTCCTCAACCGCTGATTGATTGATGACACGTTCAAATGTTTTGGCAAGTATGTCTAACAAGCTTATGGGACGGTAATTTTCCGGAAGGTGGAGGTTTTTTCCGGGCTTGGGGATTAGAATGATATTGGAAACTTTGAATAATTTGGGGAAGTACCCGGAAGCAAGGCAAGCGTTAAAAATGTCTGTTAGGCTTTTAATTACCTCAGGGGGAAGATTCTTTGCAACAGGCCAGGTGATGCCTGAGGGGCCAGGCGCGCGCCGCGGTGTATGCCTGAGCAGCCGGGAGACATCCTCCTCCTCAACGGGTGTGGTGAGAAAGTGTAGAGGGTCTAATCTTGTTGAGAGGATTGCGTTGTGTGGTCGTATGTTGGGTGTGTTGGCTGTGATATTGTTTATGTGTGTTACACTGGGCTCGTGTAGGGGAAGAGGGTGGGATTTGAAAGTATTTTGCCAGTGTGTTTTGAAGACACTGGCAACCTGGTGTGGTTCCGAGATGCGCACGTTGTCCACCAAGAGGTACTCGAATCTCTCACGCTGGCAACCCCGCGGCCTGTGCATTGATTGCCAGAGAAGAAGAATGTGGGTCGGTGGCGCTGTTTATATGCGCCAGGAGCGGACGTGGGACGGACTCAGCGTCGGCGAGTATGTGGACCAATCACAGCGCGCGCTGGTCTTCCTCGGAGTTAGTAGCATTCCTGCGTTGTGACGGTAAACAGGATGCGGGGAGCAGCTGGATGTTAATTGTAGTTTTTATGGAGTTAATGTAGACCGATTCAGCCATTCTGAGTCGGGTTACGTCTTTTTCTTTATGAAGTGTGATGTTTTTTCAATGTATTTTCGGGAGACATGTATTGTGTTTGGCGAGGTAGTGGCGTTTGATAGCTCCGTCTTGTAGGTGAGCTGTGATGCGTTTTGAGAGGGTGGTGATGGTAGACCCGATGTACAAGGAAGGTCGGTGACTGCAGTCGCCATGGTTGCATGTAGACTTGTACACGAGGCTCACATCTTGTAGCGGGGAAGTAGGGGGGAGGCAGTTGTTCTTTATGATTAGGCTTGATGTGCGTCTAGTCTTGTAATAAATGATGAGTTTGAGTTCTGCAGTGGGCTCAACGGGTTTGACGTTATTTTGTACAATTTTCTTGAGTGATTTTTCGTCGGCTTTGTAGGATGAAGACATATGGTTCTTGTAGTAAAGATGGATATTTTGGGAGGTGTCGTGCTCTTCATCTTGCACGACGTAGTGGTTCATGCGGTGTCTGATGACATCATCTATCTCCTCTTTTGAGTAACCATTGTTGGTGAGGACTTGGGAGATTCTTTTGAGTTCTTTATCTGTTGTGGTCCATGAAGAGCAGTGAGTGAAGGCACGCTTGACAAAGGAGTTTATGACACTACGGCGGTATTTGTCAGGGCATTCGCTGGCGGCGTTGAGGCAGAATCCAAGGTTTGTGGCTTTAACGAAGACCTCGGTTGAGAAGCTGTTTTCGTGGCGGTGTACCAGTACGTCGAGAAAAAGGAAGTTGCTGGTCTTCTTCTATCTCATGTGTGAAGTTGAGGGCGGAATTGTTTTTAAAAATGTCTATGAGTTGCGTGACGTGTTCTTCACTGGAAGCGTTGATGAAGATGTCATCGATGTAGCGTGCATAAAGTGGTGGTTTCAGGTCGGGATGTTGAATGAAGATTTTCTCTTCTAGCGACCCCATGTAGAAGTTGGCAAAGAGCACACCTAAAGGTGAACCCATGGCGACTCCGTCAACTTGCACGTACATTTCTCCATCGGGGCCGTAAAACGGGACTTCTTTGGTGCAGGCTTGTAGTAACAGGCGTAGTGAGTTCTCTTGAATAGGGAAGGGGGCTTCATTGGAGTGGTACAGTTTATTGCAGATGAGATCAATGGTTTCGTCGACAGGAACGTTAGTGAAGAGGGATTCGACGTCCATAGAAGCGATGAGACTTGAAGGCCTTGATCCTCTGAGGATGTCAAGAAATTCTTGCGATGACTTGATGCTGTGTGATGCAGGGGTGAACGGAGTGAGGATGTTGTTAAGACACTTGGCAAGGTTGTAAGTGACGGCGGGGATTTGACTGATAATGGGTGGGAGAGGGTTGCCGCGTTTGTGGGTATATATATATATATATATATATATATATATATGTATTAATATTATTATATATATATATATATATATATATATACACACACACACACACACACGTACATACTATCGGAAGAGGTAGTAGACACCTACCGCAACGTTAATTTACTCCCAGTAAGGTTTAATAGCACTAGTTCTAATTTGTACCAGTTGTAGTCTGGCAAGATCTAGTCTGAAGAATTTCAGAGAATGCTCTGAGATCTTACTAAAGATAGTTGTGAACTCCCTGAACGTTTCCCTTTGTGTCTCACATGTTAGGGACATGATAGGTAGGAAATTCATTGTATTTATACGTATATGCTGTATCAACCAGACCCATGTTAGGCTTAACTACTGTCTCTTTATGGCGATCACAGTGCAGCACCTCCAATGTATTAAATAGTGGATCTAATACCTGAAATTTATGTCCATGAAGCTTGTTTATCACAAGCCGCGGTCACACAAATTTAGGTGCTAACTTTGCATTCCTCTCGGGGACTCCAAACTTGATTTAAACAGGTGAAGCCCGTCCGTGTTGTTGCGATATCATGGCGGTCTTCCATGCTTTTAACTTGTCAGTGACAATTTTGTATGTGCATGAGAACACCTTGAGTTGACATTTGGCATAATTGTCAACGTGATTGACAGGGTTTTGAGGACTACTCAGTAAGTCACATGGAAGCCTTTTCTCTACTCCATAGACAATGAAATAAGGAGTTTGTCCCGTAGACTCACAAATGTTACTGTTTATCCTGGCAGCAACATGTGGTAGCCAATCCTCCCAGTTTTCCAAGAACCCATTTACTACTGGACGCAATACTTCAAGAACTTTTCTGTTCGTGCGCTCCACCAGCCCATTGCTAGCTGGGTGATAGGCTACTGTAAAGGTCTGTTTTATGTTAAATTGTTTACATATCTCCTCTAAAACACTGTTGCGGAATTAAGCTCCATTATTACTTAATAAGACTCTGGGAGTCGAGTAAGGACAGATCAGATGTGTCACTGATGTGAGAGCTACAGCCTTTGCATCACCAACACATATTTAGAACCTTGACGACTCTTAACTGAAAGTTGGTGCAGAACTATAGCGACTACATCCCAAGGTCGTTCAGGAGGAGGATATTCTAGGATTGGTGCAGGCTTAGATACACTCCCCTTATGCTGGGCGCACTGCACACATCTGTTGATATACTCATCTATGTCTACACATTTTAGGCCGATAATAGCTCATTCGTACAGATGACAGAGTACGTTCCTTCCCTTTGTGTCCACCTATCGCAGTGTCATGAAGTAAAGACAGTACCACAGGTACATATGACTCTGGTATCACTAGTTGGGTTACGGGTTTTCCGGCACGACAAGTCCAGTATCTACAAAGTACTTTATCTAGTGACAAAAAGAACTGTGTCGAAGGGACAGGTAGCTTTGACAGGGTAGATTCATCCCCAGATTCCACAGCATAAATAACTTTGCTCCAAACGTCATGTTGACGCTGAGCGTTAGCCAGCTCATTCATGGAAAATTTTTGTATTGTAGGGGGTCTTTCCACTACAGCTCCAACAGGCACGTTTCGAAACAAGGCATCAGCCACCACATTGGCTCGACCTGCAACATGCTTAAAGGTTGGATTAAATTCCCTTATGGTTAAATACCATCGGGGGAGCCTTCCTGTAAGGTTTCTTCCTTTAAAAAGCTCGGTAACTGCTGCATGATCAGTATATACAGTTACTGTATATCCAAAAATAGTATCTGTAAAATGTTTAAGAGCCCAAACAACACCTAGTGTTTCCTGGTGTGTTATTGAGTAGTTTGATTCTGCAGCTTTTAAGGTTCTGCTTGCATACGCTATTACGCGATTTTTCCCACAAGCGTCTGTTTGCATTTTTACTGCATCCAGCCCCAAAGCAGATGTATCCGTATATAAAATAAAAGGTGCCTTACAATCTGGAAAAGCTAAAACAAGAGCATGAGTTAGTGTGAATTTTAAATCCTGGAAGCTTTTATCCTGGCCAGCATTCCAGTGAAATGGAATGTCTTTCTTTAACAAGGTATTTAAAGGTGATGGAATAGTTGAAAATCCCTTAACGAATGACCTGTAATATCCACACAAACCTAAAAAAGAACGGACGTTTTCTGTTGTCCTTGGTTGCGGAAAATGTTTTGTGGATGAGATTTTGTCATCATTCACGTGAATTCCATTGCCATCTACTACATGGCCTAAAAACTGAATCTTGGATTTAAGAAATTCACATTTGGTTAGTTTTGCCTTGAGACCAGCTTGTCTCAGCCTTAACAAGACAGCTTCTAGGCTATCTAGGAACATTTTAGGTAAGAATTCATTGTATTTATATATGCAAATATAATCTGATGCAACATGTCTATAAGATGGCGCAATACTTCAGAAATGCTGTCACAGCTTAATCCTCTACAAGGAGTTGCATGTGTTTATATATATAACTAGGCATTTCAATTGTTATTTTATCCATAGGATGTTCCATTTAACAAAATATAATAATATAAACTCTCTAAGTAGGATGTAGTTTATAAGACATCACAATATGAGAAAATGATGTACTTGAGAATTGAGGCATCAGACACACACACCCATCCCTGCATCACATGACCCACGCCCTGAGTTAGCAGAATCCGAGGCGGGCCGCACCAGAAGAGAAAAGAAAACGAGCGGCGGTGAGTGGCGGTTTGGGTAACCCAACAAGGTCGTCTGCCGGACTAAGCAGAAGGAAGACAGCCGGCGTACGTGGTGGTCGAGGGTGACGAACAGTGTGTGTCATGTGCCGTGAAGGTGTGTGTTCTCGGGACTCAAAAGTGTTCTGTAAGTGATCTCCTAAGAGAAAGACTAAACACTTTTCCGAGAAAGACAGTAACATTACGTTCTATCCGTGTGTCTTGAAAACCCCTAATATACAATTAACTTTTATAATCTGAGTTTTCCTCTAAACCTAAGTATGAAAAATATAATATATATAAAGCAGTTGACCGCTCGCCACAAAAATCAAACTCATTTTAAAAAACCTATGTTGGCAAATCCACCTTTAAGTAACACCAATCTAACACACAGATCAAAGGAATAGTCACAGACTGCCCTCTTCCTTTGCAAAAAACTACTCGTACATGCATTTACTACAGACACTCCCTTCCCTTAAATAATAATTTTTAAAAAATGCAACTCCAGCACCAGCCTCGGAGTCCCCTTCTGTGCAGAGTATAAACCATAAATGTCTTGGCATCCTCTCAATTTTTCAACAATTACTTCAGTAACACTCGCGTACTTAGATCCAATTTTCAATCTGTAGAACACCACCTCTCCTCTACTAAAGCTCATCTTTTCCTCACCGAAACATAGGTGTCTGAGTCAACTGAGAGTAATCCCTTTTCTGTTCTCTCCTACTTTCTCTATTGTTATTTATGTTCCAAATTACAGGCTAGTTAATGGATCAATAATTCTTGCAGGAATTCCATAGAGATACCTAAGATCTCGATGCACTGAATCGATCACCTTCTTAAGATCGACGTAAGCTGCAAGCATCTATTGTCAAAAAACGTCAGTGCTCCACCAGTTCGCGAAACGCTAAGATCCAGTCAATTGTTGACTTACCGGGTGTAAATCCAGACAGTTCGGGTCTCTGGTATTTCTGTAGGTAACTGCAGTTCCGAATCAACAACAAATGATCAAGCACCGTGCATGGTACACTGAATACTGTTCTACCACGGTGGTTGTTGCACCTGATGATCCTCTTTCCCCTTCTAGATAGGCACGACAAAGCATTTATCCAGTCAGGAGGAATGGTATCTGAATCTCATCCAGCGGTCAGGACAGCATGCAGCCCACAGATCAAGACCTTACCCCCCGCTTTAAGTAGCTCCACACTGATGTTACACATACCAATGGGCAGATCACCTGGCAGTTTGGAACTGTCCACTTGGGGGATCTGCCATGTACAAGTGCTCAGAGTACTCAGCCCTGCAAGCCATCTGCCCACATGCGTCCGATACCAGGCAACCACCTGCTGTTCAGATACCAATCACCTGAGATGTAGACTTGGAGCAGAATTTCTTGCTTATGGTTAATCCAATTGGTTTGAAATTATAGAATGTTGTTCTCTTATATAAAGGAATGCTATTCTCCACATTTCATCAAATTGAATAGTAGGGAATGAATGGTAGGGTGAATGGTAGGGAATGCTCAGATTTTTTTATTCATTTTTAATTTCAGAAAAGTTATTTTTCAATTCATTGCTTAGAAAAAAATCACAAATTCTGTGCATATCTACAATTTGTTGGAATTATTTTTTCGATTTTTTATTATTTTTTTTTTTTTTGGGAAAAAAAAAAAAAAAAAAAAAAAAAAAAAAAAAATATATATATATATATATATATATATATATATATATATATATATATATATATATATATATATATATATATATATATATATATATATATATATATATATATATATATGTATATATATGACCCCCGAGTCCCGTTCTCTATTCGCAAATAAAAAATCTAATTCCATCAAAATATTCAATTTCTGTTATAGTTTAACATGAAACCAGACATAAGGCGATCAGAGCTTTTACCGATTTTGTGAAATTATTTGAAGTGCAAAAAACTTTTAGAGATACCAGCTCTTAAAGTTTGTTTTTTTTTTCCATTTTTTTCCTCGTCCTGTTATTTGTATTCATTTGATTGGCATGTAATTTTCACATATTATTGTGTATTCATCGTTCACTTACTGAAGAATGAATGATATGGCATCTGGTAATCAGTGTCACAAGGATGGCTGGGGGCGGTAGTAGTTGCTACAAGTCTGTTGCACTGCGTGGACTTAGTGTGTAAGGTTCCGTGATCAGATATCTCGGCCAAGGTGCTGCTCTTGCATGCCCTTCTAATACATTTTGGTGTCGTGAATTGCTTGTTGAGTTGTTGCAGCGATACAGCGAAGTAGGAACTATCGCTGTTAATGATTTCAGGGGTTACATGCTCCGCTGCAATGCCGCCTCGTGCGGTAGCATCGGTGAATCTGCACTCGTAGCAGATGAAACAAACGAGGTATTGCTGCGTGACTGCTGGGTAAAGAGAGAACCGCAGGTCGAGACAGCTGTTCTGGCGGTGGTGGTGGAGGGGAGGGTGGTGATAAAGTGGGCGCTGCGTGACTCATCTCTGCCAGCTTCCACTCCCATTTCTCCTTGGTTTGGAGTGTCTTGCTGCACGAAAGACAGCATGGTTTTAGAACATACAAAGGAACTCACACAGCAATTACAGTCACATATGAAACCATTGCAAGCGCATTAGCAGAGAGAAAACATAACGGTCTGAAATATAAATTATTAAGACTAACAAAGCCCACTGTACTGGAAAAAACGTTATGCAATTTCCTAGATAATAGAACTGCAAGAATAAATATTGGTAAGGACAACAGTAATGAAATCGATTTAAAAAGTGCTGTACCACAACCAACACTTTACTCCCTTTACACTAATGACTTACCAATACCAGGACCAGGTTGCTTAGACACAATCTTTGCTGATGACATTACTAAAGTTATCACTACACCTAGCACGTCTAAATCATTGCTAGAACTAAAATTAGAAAGAGAAACAGAACTAATAAATATATATGAAAGGAAATGGAAGATTAAAACAAGTGAGGAAAAATTCAAAATCATACCCATGGCACAATACAAAAAGATGAAAATAACAGTAAACGGAAAAGAAGTTGAAAGTTGCAAGGAAGGAAAGTTTTTTTAGGATTAAAATTACAATCTACGGGCATTGCTGGGCACTGTATAAACAATAAACACAAAAGTAGCAGTCCATACAGACCTCAGAAGATTTAAAAATTTATCACCCTAAATAAAAAGCACTCTAGTTAAAACACTGCTGATACCAGTTCTAAAATATCCAGCCATTCCAATATGTGCAGCATCACTCACACAAAAAAGAAACATGCAAACATTTTTCAATAAGGCAATAAAGTTCATAGAATGCAACGAGGCTAACGAGGCAAAAGTAGATCAACTGCACACAAAATATAACATAATTCCATCAAATATTTTCATAGACAATAGAGCCCAAAAGATTTGGGAACCTGTAAGGGCAACAGAACTCCATCATTATAACAACTTAATCACGAATTATAAACGCGAACACAAGTGATTCCCTAAAACAAGCAAAATTATCAACGATGACACACACACACACACACACACACACACACACACACACACACACACACACACACACACACACACATACACACACACACACACACACACACACACACACTCACTTTGTATTGGAGCAAATACTTCAGTCATTCTGCTGTCTGTTTCAAGTCGTCCTTTACTTTTTTGTTTTCGTACATCGCCACGATAATAGTGTGTGTGTGCGTGTGTGTGTGTGTGATTGAAAGCACACTGTGAGCAAATACAATGTGAGCAAAATCATGAGAAAGATGAAAAGACAGCATATACGTGCAACAGTGAAAAGGAAAACAACCGACGCCTTGACGGCAAGGCCTTCAAGGTTAATTAGAATTTAACTACGAAACTTCTGTGACAGTGAACTTGAATCTACCCATATAAGATCGATTGCACAATCATTATACAGAGAAAGGCGAAATGTATATCCAGTATTACCTAAAACTCGTCAGGAACTACACCAATTTACTAATTCTATGAGTACTTCTTCAACCAAAGGAAAAAAAATTATTCTGGAAAATAATTCTGAGAAAGGTTTGGTTACTCTCTCATGTACAACAAATCAAGAATTTTTGACAAACACTGCTGAGGAGATCTTTGCTGATGGAACTTTTATATGTTGTCCAAAGTTATTGCTTTTTTTTATCAGGTTTACACTATACATGGATTACATAATGGACATTATATTCCGTTCGTGTATGCCGTATTACCAGGTCAATTCTGAGGAGAATTATAGAAATATGTGGACGTGTTTGGTTGATATTTGTTCAGCTAGGAATCTGCTCACTGGCCAAAGAAGCATATATCCAACGGCAGTCATCAAATGTTACAGATTCTATTTGGGACGGCCATAATGGCGAAAAAATTCAGAATCTCGGACTAGCTAATGAGTACAAGGACAGCAACAGTGACATTGGCAAATGGCTGAAATTATCGATTGGATTGCACTTCAGTGACCGTAAGGAAGTTGAAGATTGCTTTGTGGATGAGCTTATGACAGATGCTCCTCAAGATGATAGATGTACACGTTTTGCGGACTATCTTGTTGGCAATTATATTTCACTAAACTCAAAATATCCTCTTATGCTTTGGGCTGAAATCCCCTCACATAACATGCATACAAACAATGCTGCGGAACTTTTTTCATGCTTATTTTAATTACCATTTTTATACATCCCATCCAATTATAAATGTATATGTTGACGTTCTCGTGAAGCTCCAGAGTAATATCTACATAGGGATGAGGATGATCACTGAGCCTACAACAGTGGGGAAACCTGAACAAAAGAGGAACGAATATGCTATTTCCCAATACAACAAATATATTGCAGGGGAAATGGACAAACACAATTATATGAAGAGTTTGGGCAACAAATTAAGAGCAGATACAAAACTGTAATAATTGAGATGTATGACGATTTATATATATATATATATATATATATATATATATATATATATATATATATATATATATATATATATATATATATATATATATACTATATATATATATATATATATATATATATATATATATATATATATATATATACTTTGTACAGTATTTTGTATGCATTTTATTATACTCTGGAAATTTGTACAATGGAAAATAGAAAAGCTGCTTTCTATTCAAAGCTGGTCACGGGTGAGGAAAAGAAAGCATCAAATAAATCGCTTGGATGAACTTAAACGTGCGAACATTAAAATGACTCGTAAAGACTTTCGGTTGTTACGAAAGTATGAAATCCTTGTGGTCACAGTTGAAGGTATCACCGTTCAGAAATTGAGGAGAAAGGGAACTCAACTTTGATTCGTATGTGCTAAAGATGTGTTCTATGTGATTGATGCTATTCATCGTGCAAGTGGACAAAGAGGTAGAACTATTGTCTTTAAGGAAACAAGTGAAAAATATGCAAGTGTTTCACGATCCCAAATTGAGTTATATGTACAGTTCTATGAGGAGTGTCAGCTGAAAAAAAAAAAAAAAAAACTATACGCAGCTCTGTGACTGTGAACCCACTCTAATAGCATGAACTCTTGTGCTCAGGTTAGTAAACAAGCATTGGTTAAACCTGTTTATAGTAATTTCATTATTGTCATGGCTTGTTGCCGTAGGGAAGCCTTCATTACCCTTGCCTTTGTTCATGATTGCAAATACATTATACAAATACACAATTACAAGTACATTATTATGATGATGGAACTTACTCACTCACTCATTCGCACACACACACACATACACCAACTGAACTGTTTTCTCAGAAAATTAGCAGCCGATAAAGTTATCAGTAATGATGTCTACTCTCACTTATACGTGTCTGGTGCTCGCTCTGGCATAATCTTCCGAAGGTTCATAAACCTGACATTCCACTTCGCCCAATTTTATCTGCTATTGGTATTGCCACTTATATTATTGCTAAATTCCTTATTCCTTTAATCACCCGTATTACTACAAACTTGTACACTGTCAAAGATTCTTTTACTTTTGCCAAAGAAATTTGCAATTTTAATGTTGATTAATGCAGAATGGCTTCTCTTGACATTAAATCACTGTTTACGAATATTCCACTTGATGAGACCATTGACATTTGTGTAAACTTTGAATCTTTGTCTACGGTTTTGCTAAAGAACAGTTTCGCAAACTCCTCTCACTTTCAGTTAAAGAATTTTTCGTTTTAATAACAAATTGTACAAGCAGATTGATGGAATGGCAATGAGCAGCCACCTTGGTACTTCTTTAGCTAATGCATTATTATGTTTCCATGAAGCAGACTGGCTCAATCGATGCCCCACTCATTTTAACAACTGTTATATCGTAGCTATGTTGATGATACTTTTCTTTTGTTCAGTTCCCCTAGCCATTTTCCTTTATTCTTGAATTCCGTAAACTCTCAACACCCGAATATTAAGTTTACAATGGAAATTCAGAAAAGACAACAAGCTTTCATTTCTGGATGTAAATGTTAAAAAAAATCTAATAGTTCCTTTGTTACC
>CM035223.1:21785953-21798428 GCA_020233015.1 Callinectes sapidus | reverse complement strand
TATATATATATATATATATATATATATATATATCGTGCTCAATAGCGATAATGGGCCATTAACATTAAAGGGCGAGAAGATTTTGCCCACTAAGGTTAAAGTCTTAGTTCGATTAACGTTAATAAGCAGAAGTGGAAGCATGCAATCTTCCATTCCTTAGTTTTAAAATTTATTAGCAAATGTGATTTGAATGTAAAATAACCTTTTGATTTCTATTCATTTTGAGTTTAGGTATTTGCAAATTATTGTTTAATTCACGATTTTATTGAGAGAGATGAAGGGAATATATACCAAAATGCCTGACTCACTTTCCACAATAATAATTAGTTGCAATATGATAAAAGACTCGCTATATGTCATTAATTGCATTTTAATTGAATGATCACTTACCTTCCAATTACCATTATTAAAGGCCTGCCACTGGGGGACAGCATTGATATAATAATAAGTTGCGTCTTGTTCTGCTGTTGTCACGAAATCGGCGTCAGGGGAAAGGTGTCCTTTGGCGAAGTAGTGTTTAGATGTGTCAAACATAGTATTAGCAAGGGTCTGCAAATGAAAATAAATAGGAATTTCAAGCAGTAAAAGATATCCATTTCTTGTTCGGCATTTTTTAAGACAATATGATGAATTCATAAGCTTGTAACTACTGTAGACGTACAAATAATGGCATCGGTGATACAGGAATCTTATAAGTTTAGTTAAAGTAACGTTAAAAATGTAAAATAAACAGAAGCATAGAATGTAAATTATTTTAGGGAAACATGTAAATTATAAAATGAAATTTTCTTTGTGCGACACAAACGTCAAACTAAAGCTTAACCCAATGATATGATATACTTATGTAAGATAAACATGTCTTCTCATCATCAACAAGAAGCAGAACGAAAAAAAAAAAACACATAATAAATATGAAACTGCATATGCAAAAAAACAATAATATATAAATCAGAATCCATGGAACCCTCGCAAGTACCAGGGGCAGTCTCTAAATGAAAAAAATGCACCGAACTTAAGATGACTCTATTTTCATCAATATTTAAATTGGCGGCAATGTAATTGGATACACCATACCTTTCGCGCAAACTATGCAACAATATCTGGGTGAATAAGAGAGTGAAAAATGTTTGTCGACAGACGAACAGTGCTGACGATTCCTTTACGGACAATGGATGAATGGCTGAGGAATGAGTCGTTGATAGTTGCGTTGCGATGACCCTCGTACTTGCCCTTAATGGATTAAGGAGGGGGGAATAGGCAACAGCTTGTCGGCAAGCAAGGTTGTGATGGTTATAATGGTTCTTCCAGTGTTAGGGTAGATCTTTCCACAACGAAAAGTGATCATTGCCGCCTTACTGCGGCGGTCCAACATACAGGTGTCTATCTTGGGGTGCACATTTTTGTTTATTTCTAATCCATTAACAAAGATGACCATCAGCTTTCTTCTTATTTTGCCTAGCAAAATAACAGGTAGAATAAATGGATTTACTGTCTTTCTTTTCTACTACGTTTCCTATGGAAAATAACTAAATACAAATAACACTGGATAACAGCCAATTTTCATCAGGGATATCATATGGTGTTTTATATGTAGTTTAATACGCAGATTTCAAAAATATAATTATGGCCTTTTCAGTGGTGTCTTTTCGTTCGCCCTGCACCTGGACGCTCTCCAGAGCACGTCCGCTTGCGATCGTCCCATACCCGAACGAAGTTGCTGATTGGCTGCGAAAAAGGTAGCACCTTTTCCAGTTTAAATCAATAAAAACTTATATTCTGAGGCGCATGAAGATATGATAAGTAGTATTATGTAAGCAAAACAAATAGTGACTTTTCTGATATTGAAATTCAGAGGAATTCTTCTCGTTGTCTGGATTCAATGCATGACATCAGGCCTACATTCTCCGGTCCAGCTAGACCCCGAACGAAGTTGTTGACTCATACTTCCTCACACCGATTTTTTCAAAGCCTTGTGACTCCGACTTCTACTTTCAGTTATGTGAACCTTTTGTAGTTTACTGGTTATCAAAGTAAAAGTACTTTTTAAATATAAATATAATAGAATATTTACAGTGTTGCTTGCTAATAACAAAGGACTATAACAATATTGTGGAGGATTTGGTTACATTTTTTTATGGTGGTACTCTGAAAACTTTAGGCGAACAAACACAGCCTTACAGCCAGGGCAAACCGTCAGTCGTGTCCTGACTCTCTCCCGCTCCACTTCTCCCAGTTCAAAGGACAACGCAGCAGAAATGTCTCAACAAACATAAGTACTAAATAACAAGCAATCACTAGTGTTATAACGCCTTCTCTGGCATGTTGTGCATTAATGGTTAATGGGTATATTGCCTGTATTACTTAAACCGTAGGAAAATGTGATAGGACAAGGGACACACAGGAACTTCAGGGCAATATTTTTTTTCTTACCTCTAGCATTTGTTCCCAAATACCGCCATAGGCGCTCACGTATTACTAAACTCCTTACACTTTGTAGATTCATGTGTGACATCTGGAGGGCACAGCTGATAGCCAGGAGCCATTGCCAGCTGTTGAGCAGGACCCTGGTGACCCTCCATCACCTAACCCCCACCCCAGCTACACAATGTTGCTGCTCCTGTCACACCTCCAAGAGGGACCACCACGAGCACCACCCGCTTGACCACTACCACCATCCACTGTTATGACACAAGCCCTCAGAAGAAGAATTAGGCCAGTGAGTGAGAGGAGAGAAATTTTAGACACTTCAAAACGTATGAATAAATCAATGCAAAGAATAAAATATAATATAATGGATTTTTTTTTTATTTCGGGGGAGGGGCTTGAATGTAAATCGATGATATTATTAGTTTACCACACATTACGATTGAAAGCTTCAAGTATTAAACAAAACAAAGTTTTTTTCTCATGAAGTCAATCTTTCCAAGTCCTTAGTGAGAAAATTGGCAGTTAGGCCACATTGAGAAACAAAAAGTCAGAAAAAGAAAACACGTTTCATATCATCTATGTAATTTGTTTAAATTTTCTTTTCCATGCTAAATATATTTGAAACTCCTTAAAAACATTCCATCAAACCTTTACTCCTTTTGGGGGAGAGATGTGTTTTTTTGTTTTTTGTTTTTTTCCATTGCCAACCCTGCCTTGAAGAATTTAACCCTCTGATGATTGAGAAATAGTGATTAATTAAAAGGTAGAAGCATTAACCAAGCCTGACGTTCAGTACAACTTTTTGTCATAAATCCTCATGACTACTATGCACATCTTCACAGTTGCTAATTTCTAATGTAATTACTTACTCTATATATCACATAAGCTGTGAATAATTTAGAAATGATAATAGTTTCTTGTAGAAATAAGTTTCACGTTATAATATGGTTCAATGAGTTTTTTCCATTTTAAAAGTAAGGTTCGGCTAGTTTATTGTCATTAAAAAGTTAAGATTTACACCAAAAAAGAAAACTATCTAAATTTGAAAAAGCATTAAATATTGACTGGGGAAACAAACTTGTCCTGAAAACTAGCAAAAGTTTATTTTGGCTTGGGAGGATATCAATCCTCTGCTGTGTGGTGAAATGAGGACACCTCAGCCGCGCGCGGCGTTATCCGTCGAAAATTAAGAGTACGGCAGTTTTTCCGGCGGGCAACGAGGGAGGGTCGTCTGGCAGTGTTACTATCGTTTTCAGTGGACTCACACTTCTCAAAGGCGAACAGCGTTCGGGTGCAGGGAGAACGAAACTCCCATCACCAGTATCGCTACACGTAAACGTCTTATACAGGTAAATATTGAATTTTGCTGTATAACTATTTATATTCATTTTGTAATTTTGTTTTCATAATCTTTACATGGCTTACATAATGATTTTTAACAAAGATATTTCATCAATCATAATTTGTATCCCCCAAATTTTACTTTCTGTTTCAGGTATCAAGACATTATCATCATCATCAAATTCTACTTTGGATGTCAAGGCATTGCAAGAACAGCCCTGATATATTTTGTGGCCCATTTACCACTAAAGCTCAGCAACGTCCCATCACAATTGAAATCAAGAAGATCTATAAGTTATACTTTGGATGCTCTCCCAGGGATCAATATAAGAGTTGAGTCCCGCACATCAACTTCTCATCTTGTCCAAATGGACCAATACTAATAAGGGCTCAATAAGGGGAAGAGACCAATGTCGTTTGCAATAGCTATGATCTGGAGTAAGCCAAAAGATCATTTTATGTTCTGCTGTTACTTCTGCAACGTTAATATATGTGAATTTACTGTAAAAACCAAGCATAAGATTGTGGACCAGCAAGAAGACCATTATCACACAATGATGATGACTTTTTATTCCAATACTACCAGAAATTGATCTTTAAATGTCTGATGAAGATATTTTTTCTAATAAACAAATAAATAATAATACTGCTATGGACACCAAGTGGATGCAGTTTTCACTATTGAAAATAAAGACGTACCACTGTAGAAGGATAAAGCTAAACTATTAGTATCTCGCCTACAAGAGACCCGTCTCTGTGCGCTGAGCGCATAACAGAGGTGATAGTGTCTGGCATGGAGGCGTACATTCCTCATTCTTTTTCTCGACCTAAACCTTCCAAACCCTAGTTAAACACAGCTTGTTCTCATGCTATCCATGGTAGAGAGGTGGCCCACAAAAAGTACTTGAGCCTTCCATCACCTGAGTCTCATGCGCTTTATATTTCTGCCCGAAATCATGCCAAGTCTGTTCTTCAACTTGACAAAAACTTCTTCCTTCATAGAAAGTGTCAAAACCTTTCCAGATATAACTCACCTCGAGACTTCTGGCATATAGCCAAAAACATCTCCAACAACTTTACTTCTCATCTTTCCCTCCTTTAGTTCAACCTGATGGCACCAATGCCATCTCATCTATCTCTAAAGCTGAACTCTTTCCTCAAACCTTTGTTAAAAACTCTACCTTGCACGATTCCGGGGTTGTTCCTCCTCCTCCCCCGTCTGACTACTTCATGCTACCTATTAAAATCCTTCATAATGATGTTTTCCATGCCCTCGCATGCCTAAACCCTCGGAAAACTTATGAACGTGATGGGGTCCCTCTTTTGTTCTCCGAAACTGTGCCTCTATGCTTGCACCTTGCCTAGTCAAACTCTTTCAACTCTGTCTATCTACATTTACCTCTCCTTCTTGCTGGAAGTTTGCTTACATTCAGCCTGTTCCTAAAAAGGGTGACCGTTTTAACATTCAAACTACCGTCATATTGCTTTAATCTCCTGCTTATCTAAAGTTTTTTAATAGATTCTCAACAAGAAGATTCTTAAACATCTATCACTTCACAAACTTCTATCTGATCGCCAGTATGGCCTCCTTAAAGGCCGCTCTACTGGTTATCTTCTGGCTTTCCTTACTGAGTCTTGGTCATCCTCTTTTAGAGATTTTGGTTAAACTTTTGCTGTAGCCCTAGACATATCAAAAGCTTTGATAGAATCTATCACAAAGCTTTAATTTCCAAACAACCCTCCTACGGCTTCTATCCTTTTCTCTGCAACTTCATCTCGTTTCTTTTCTGATCGTTCTATTGGTGCTGTGGTAGACGGTCACTGTTCTTCCCCTAAATCTATTAACAGTGGTGTTCCTCAAGGGTCTGTCCTATCACCCACTCTCTTCCTGTTATTCTTCAATGATCTTCTAAACCAAACTTCTTGCCCTATCCACTCCTATGCTGATGATACTACCTTGCACTTTTCCACGTCTTTCCATAGACGATAAACCATTCAGGAAGTACACAGCTCACGCAGGGAAGCCTCAGAAAGCCTAAATTCTGATCTCTCTAACGTTTCTGATTGGGGCAAAGCAAACTTAGTGCTGTTCAATGTCTCAAAAACTCAATTCCTCCAGCTATCAACTCGACACAACCTTCCAATTAAGTATCCCCTCTTCTTCAATGACACTCAACTGTCCCCTTTTCCTACAGTGGACATTCTTGGTCTATTCTTTACTTGTAATCTAAACTGGAAACTTCACATCTCCTCTCTAGCTAAAACAACTTTTATGAAGTTAGGTGTTCTGAGCCGTCTCCGCCAGTTTTACTCACCTCCCCAACTGCTAACTCTATACAGGGGCTTGATCCGTTCATGTATGGAGTATGCTTCACATGTTTGGGGAGGCTCCATTCATACAGCTCTAATGAACAGCGTGGAATAAAAAAAAAAAAAACCATCTTATCAATTCCTCTTCTCTGACTAACCCTCTTCAGCCTCTTTCTCATCGCCGCAATGTTGCCTCTCTTGCTCTCTTTTACTGCTATTTTCATGCTAACTGCTCTTCCGATCTTGCATGCCTCCCCTGCTCCCGCGGTCTCGCTACACAAAACCTTGCTCCTTCCTCCCACCCCTATTCTGTCCACGTCTCTAATGTAAGACTTAACCAGTAACTCAGTCTTTCAATCCTTTCTCTGATAAACTCTGGAACTCTCTTCCTGCTTCTGTATTTCCACCTGATTTGAACTGTTTCAAGAGAGAGGTATCAAGACACTTATCCCATTCTTTTGGCTGGTGAATCTGAACTTTCCACCTCAGTGAGCTTTTTTGTTTTATTTTTGTTGCCCTTGGCCGCCTCCCTTCTACATAAAAAAAAGTGTTTGTATTACTTAATTTAGGAGGAGAAATAGAGATCTGACTTCATGCTTCTATGTTGATGGACCTCTTAGTTTCAATAATAACACTAATGAGTTATTTCGCTTTTTGTTCTAAGAGCATATTCCAGCTGAATGGCGCTTATTCATTAAATTATATAAGAGAAGCATCAAGGCAGTACTACTACACAACGGTAATAAGAAACCATCCATTCCCATAGGTCACAGGGGTCAGCAACCTATGGCACGCGTGCCAAACTTGGCACGCCGAGTGCTTGCTTGTGGCACGACACGTGATTCGAGGGAGCAATGAAAAAAAATAATAATAATGAGAGAGAGAGAGAGAGAGAGAGAGAGAGAGAGAGAGAGAGAGAGAGAGAGAGAGAGAGAGAGAGAGAGAGAGACTGTATTTGCATCCTTACTTTTATATTTATGTTTCCGTATGATTCAGAATAATTCTTTCCTACAATACACAGAATTAAAACGAAAATGTATCGTACCCACGACGAGGAGTACGGTCGGTACGTGGACATACGAAATGTAGACGCGAATGAGACCCGTAGGTCCCAGCTGCTCGCAATGGTCACGCTCACACCGCGCTGCGGCGGCCGCGGCGCTGCCGTTTCGGTTACTGTTTAGCCGCCGTGCGCGAGTGATATTGTTTCTAGTTAATCTTCAACCCCCATTGCAACAGGCGTAGAGCAAACCATTCTGGGGGTTGTGATAAGCTCAATGTTCAGATATTAGCCTGAAATTACAACTTTGGCCAAAGGGAAGCAAGGGCTATGATCGCATTAATATAGTGAGTATTAATTAAATATATGAAATGTTTTTACTTTCGAGGAATACTATAGCATTTAATAATGATGTAAAAAATGTTACATTTATGTGATTCATGTGCAGGAAAATGTTTTATTTTTATTACAATGGTCATTGTATGCTTATGATTTTGATTTTCATAGGCTATGGTCGCTATATGGTGCTGAAAAATTACACATGGCACGCAAGGTAGTAACAAAGATGATATTTATTATCAACTGGCACACTTTACTCAGAAGGTTGCCGACCCCTGCCATAAGACATTCAGTGCACATTAAGGACTGTTATGAAAACATGCAGGCACTCCTCGGTACCATGAAATATGTAAACAACAGGTGGAAAATATGTGGAGACTTGAAGGTGATTGGAATCTTGATGGGAATGCAATCTGGGTTCACGAAATATTGTTGTTTTTTTATGCCTATGGGACAGTTGTACAACTACCAAGTACTATGTGCAATCAGAGTGGCCTTTGTGAAAATCATATGAACTGAGAGTTTCTAGCGTCCAGAGTAAGCCACATGTAAACCCAGAAAATGTTGCTCTTTCCCCTCTTCACATAAAGCTTGGCCTCACAAAACAATCAGTGAAGTGAATCAGTGCCAGGAAAAGCTCAAAAGGTTTTGAATATGTGAAGGCCAAATATTAAAAAAAATCACTGAGGTGAAACCGAAAAAGGGCGTATTCATAGGTCCACTGGATGAAATTGAGCTTAAGGAATCTTTCAAATTGCTCTGTGAAAATTTCCTAGTCAACAGGAGATCTCTAGAGTTTAGAAATGGAGTGAAATGTTTTCTACGTAAATTACTTCGCTGCAATAGGCTGTCGGATGTCACTAAAAGTCTATTTCCTCGGTTCACATCTGATTTTTTTTTTTTTTCTTTTTTTCTTTTTTCAGAGAACCTTGGAGTAATGTCTCATGAGCAAGGGGAATGGTTTCGCCAAGATATTGCATCTGTGGAATAACGATATCAAGGATTTGGAATGCAGGAATGTTTGCTGACTATTCTTGGATGTTATACAAGGATGAACCTGCGACAAAACACCATAAAAAGTGCAAATCCCAAAAGTCTTTGCTTGTTATGAATTAGAGTGTATTTTAACTTGCTTGCACACAATAATTCTAATTTTGTACAATAAAGTCATGAAATTATCGTATCTTGTATTCAATATACTTTACATAGATATGCTTTACTTATCGTATAAGATAAAACAGCAAGTATCATTGACATGAAAATGTGACTTGATAGAAGAAATCGGACTTCAGAAAAGTCAACCAGTAATAACTTCTCATGATTTAATTTTTTTTATTTTATTGATCAGTGTAACGAAATAAACCAACAAGTAAATAATCGCCATTGAATTCAAAGTGCTTGTGTTTAATGACTGCTGAGCCTCTTACCTACTTTTAATTTCAATTCACAATTTACTGTTCCATCTTTGTATACAATGGTTAGGTTACTTACTCTCATGGCCACGCTCTTGAATCTTGCAAATTTTTCGTCATTTTTGTGAAGTAAGCATTCTCATTCCATTCCCTGATTTTATAACTACGTTTAAGAAGCTCATCAGAAGGCTTCTACTACGGCAACGTAAAAGATCACAACCCAGGAAATAAAAAGTAAAGCAAAGTGGGGGGCTTACGCTGTATCAGCGCGTAGCTGCGGGCGCTCATCTCCCGTCTCCTTGGCCTTTGAGCATGTGGTGGAATAGTCCCTTACCCCGGGACATGGGGCCAGCATGAAATCCGGGTTTCCACAGTTTACCTTCCCTAGGTTGCCCTAGGTACCCATTTATCGACCAGTGAAGGATGAAGACCTGGGTGAGGTCCGCGCCGTCCTCGTCCGGGATCGAACTCGAGCCCACGGATTCGTAGCCAGACGCGCTAGCCACTGCACCGTGGCGGCGCAGCTATATATATTATCTTGCACAAGCGTTGTGCCATCCTGATCCTATAAGAATCAGTCACCTACATACTTAATTAGACCATAGATTTCTTGGACATCGTAAGAATGATCGAGGTAAAAGCAAGACGTCGAACCCCTTATATTCTTTGAATCATGAGCTACATAATTGGTTCCATATACCAGGACGACAGCACCTCAACCGTGCACATTCCGAGAGAGAGAGAGAGAGAGAGAGAGAGAGAGAGAGAGAGAGAGAGAGAGAGAGAGAGAGAGAGAGAGAGAGCTTTTTGGCCTCGTATTTGACAAATTATGCAATAAATATTGGTAGTGATCCGTTAAACCCAAGGAACTAGTTGCTTTGGAAGCAAAAATAAACACATATCTTTCACCAACTGCAGAGCTTTCAAATGTCTTTAAATCAGATATGTATGTATGTATGTATGTATATATATATATATATATATATATATATATATATATATATATATATATATATATATATATATATATACTGTATATGTAGCGGCTCCCACAACTGAGTCTTCGAACCGTCGCTCTCCCAGCTCGAGCTCTCTCCTGTTACCGCGAACTCGAGGCACCATTCCTAGAGCTCGAGCAGACGGGTTGGCCTGGCGTGACGTGGACGACCAATCAGCGTGAGACGGAGTCGAGTTGGTGAGGCGAGGCTACTGAGGAGGAAGTTCTCACCTGGCAGCTAACACGACTACACCGCTACTGTCTCACATTGTTAGCTGTACCTGCTTCCTTCAGTAAACTGAGCCACTTTCTACGTGTTTACTTCCGAACCACTATGTATATATATATATATATATATATATATATATATATATATATATATATATATATATATATATATATATATATATATATATATATATATTATATATAATATACACCCACAAATATATACAATTTCGTTAAATTTTTATAGTACATAATGGAAACGTTTATTTTAATATTAGGTACGTTAAAGGATAATAATGGACTTAATATCTTAGTGGATTTTGTTCCACCTCCATGCCCGGTTCCTACATTGGGATGTTTCCACATCCATTAATCTTCTTTTTATTGATGCTATGAAACGGAAATTTAAAAATTCCATTCATAAGAAAATGTTCAAAGCTCTATATTCAAACAGACAAATTTGGAGTAGAATAATACTGTATCAGGAAGTACAGTAACTTTTTGTTCACAAAAGAAAGTTTGCATGTGCAAACTTGACTTAAGTTTCCCTTAGGCAATAAATAAGTCATCAATAAGTGTTTTAAATAGCTGAGCAATGTAGATAAAGTATAAAATATTGACATATAGACCATTCTGATATGTTCTGCACGTAGACAATTTCTTATTCTATATAAAACTTCGGTGATTTGAAACAATTTTGTACATATGCCCAATGAATGCGGTACTCATGTCAACTTTTTAAAATAGTTACACCTGAAAACTTTGTACAACTAACTTGCTCAGCACATTGTTATTCTAATGTGATCCAAATTACTATTTGCCCAACATGATACCAGGTAAAAACATTACTTGTTAATTATAAAACTTGATTCATTATTTAGCGTAACTATCATTTTAGCATTATTATAGTTGTAGCGTCAGCAAACAACAAACAACTCTTATAACTAATACGCATTATGTCATAATATATGTAAATTAGAAATATAACGGCCCTTGAACTGACGCCTCTGGAAACCCCATAATAAATCTGTTTAAAGGAAGATGAGGCATTATTGTAAACTCGGATAACTTTCTAGAATGACACTTGCCTTTCCTTATATTTCACAAATATCTAACTTATGTAGCAAAATATCGTGTGATACTGAGTCAAATGCTTTGCTTAAATGACAGAGAACTGTTATGTGATATTGCGTATTATGCCAATAAGTTCTAAATATGTTGAGAACGTTGTCTGCCCCGACAAGAAACGTTTTGTACCAAGGAAAAAAAGCCTTTACATCCAATCAGGAACCTTAAAACCTTAATCTTGCATCAAAACAGCAATGCACACACACACACACACACACACACACACACACACACACACACACACACACACACACACACACACACACACACACACACACACACACACACACACACACACACACACACACACACACACACACACACACACACACACACACACACACACTTGAGTGCTATGCCTTAATTTTTGTTTCATTATTGACTTCGACATTTCCTTTAACCAGAAATAGAATGCATATTTTATCTTAACATTAATCCTCTTACATTTGAGGCCACTTACCTCACTTCCAAGAAGGGTCTTCAGTAAATCTAGTTGTGAATTCTGAGTGTAAACGTTGCTCATGGAAACGCTAAAAAACCCTGAGGAAGTTTTGAAGGATGGTCTTGAGGAATCTTTATCTTTGGCTCCGATGTTAGCGCCATGAACAAGATGCCTTGTGTAAAGGGTTGTCTGCTTGTTGTGATCGAAACAAACGAGGACCTAAAATGCAAAAGTGTATGTGTATTTGACAAATTCATAGGAACTTTTGTCATGATAGGCGAATATCTTGTATGCAATCATGATTTATTTTTCTTCCTACGTCAGAGAGGCACATGGAAAGCGTTAAAAGGGAACAAAAATGGAATAAAAAGGGACACTGAAGTAATAATCTCAAAACAAATGTCAAAACTATCATTCAATATTAGAGGATAAGTTTCTTGAAGCCTTGATCTCGATGCATGTAAGTAGAAAGAGTAAAAATACCAATTGGCAACAATTGTAAAAATACAGGGAGACTGATTGATTGATTGTTTAGTTGGCCATTTAAGAATACAGTATACAAAGTTAATATTGTACACTTATGATTTATTTATGGCAGGCCCAATAAGCCGGGGCTTTTGAAGGGCTTATAAGTTATTCTTGTAGCGAGAGTTCTGTTATAGTTAGACCATCTTTACATGTTCATATTCTACTATAATCAACTTGCTTGAGCTAATGAAAAACCTGTAATTGTAGTAATATTATAAATATCGATAAACATGCAATGAAGTTTTTTTTTTTTTTTTTTTTTTGAGAGAGAGAGAGAGAGAGAGAGAGAGAGAGAGAGAGAGAGAGAGAGAGAGAGAGAGAGA
>CM035223.1:21771399-21785853 GCA_020233015.1 Callinectes sapidus | reverse complement strand
TATATATATATATATATATATATATATATTCAATAATCAATTAACTTAAATTTGTTATAAGAAATACCAGGTATAAATATAATCAAAAGCATTCATTTTTTTTGTTCTCTAACGTACTGTGAAAAATCAATACCACCCCCTGGATATAATAAGTAATTCAGTAATTTGAAGTAAAATAATAGCTAAACACTCACTCACTCACACACACACACACACACACACACACACACACACACACACACACACACACACACACACACACACACTCAATAATAAGTTAACTGAAATTTGTCGGAATACCAGATATAAATGTTATTATCAGCATTCATTTTTATTTGTTTTATACCTTCCTAGGGAATATAATCTACCATCTATTCATTTATTTTTTCTTACTTTTCTCACCTGACTTTTGTAATCTTTAGAAGATTGTCAGTTGTCCTGCCTCACAATACTTTTCCAGGTTTGTCGATCGTCGAATTCATGGCGTTCCTCGATGTCATCCAAATCCTCATATCGTTTTTTAAGGGCAGTCTTGATGTTATCACGCCATCTCATTCTAAGTCTTCCTCTTCTTCTTTTGCCCTGAGGTCTAAATTCATAGTATTTTCTAGGGTATCGATTTTCTTCCATTCTTTTCATATGCCCGAACCAACGCAACTGTCCTTTCTCTATTATTTTGAGAATGCTTTCCACTCCCAGTTCTTGTCTTATGTAGTCATTTCTCAATTTATTCATTCTAATGACCCGTTTAATCAGCCTTAGCACTTTCGTTTTACAGGCTTGTGCCTTATCTTTGGTCTTAGTGGTAAAAGATCAAGCCTCATGACCATACAGCAGTATTGGCGTCAATATATTATTGTAAATTAATAATTTCACTCCAGATGGTATATGTCTGTCTTTAAGACTAGGATATAGTGTATTACTGTAAGTGTTCCATTAAACTTTGTTATCATGTTTAATTCCACTAGCATTTCGTTTTCTGTACTAAAAACTACTCCTAGATATTTGAAACGATTTGTTTACATGAGATGTTGGTCCCCTATACTAATATTTAAATCTCGATGTTTCTTACTTAGAACCGTAGCTTGAGTTTTTTTTATCTACTTATTTTCATGCACTTTGCAAGAAGTTCTTCATCCCAAACTGTGACAAATCTTTGCAATGAATCTTCTGTATCACATATTACTGCAAGGCTGTCTGCATAGCCAAAAATGTCACCTTTTGATTTTCCACAGACTAATCTTGCGCAATACTCCATGAAAATTATGAATAAGATTAGTGATAATACCCTGCCCTGTTTCACTCCTGTTATTACACGAAACCAATCGCTACTTTCTGAATGAGTTTTGACTCTACATGAACTGTTTTCATATGTACTTTTTATTGCTTTAATCAGTTTTGTTGGTACGTCATACTCTTCTTTACCAAGTATGTTGTATAAAATTTCTTTAGGGAACCGATCGAAAGCCTTCTCTAAATCTGTAAAAAGCCATGTAAACTTTTTCATTAAATTCCCATTTTTTCTCATATACCATTTTTAAAGCAAAAATCAGGTCAATCGTTGATCTTCCCGACCTAAATCCATGTTCCCATTCTTCTAATTTATTTTCAACCTTTCCTCTTAGTCTGTTATCTAGAATTCTTTCGTATAATATTGGCATGTGTGGTATTAGTGCAATTTCTTTGTAATTTTTACAATCCCTTTTATCTCCTTTCCTAAAAATTGCACAAATGATTCACTTATTCCATTTCGGATGTTGTTTTTCCTTCATTCCAACACTGGTTAAAGATATTAACTATCCTCATTATACCTTTTTCTCCAATATTTTTTTTCACAATCTCATGTGGAATCATGTCTTCTCCAGAAGTTTTACCCTTCTTCATCTTCTTTAATGCATTTTTGGACTTTATCAACCGTAATGGGGCTTTCTTGCTCTACATTTCTTTCTCTATCCTGATTTTCTTCATTTATTTCAATATCATTTTCTACATTTATATACGTGGTTAAAATATTCTGTCCATCTTCTGCTTATTTTCTTCTGGTGTTATCAATAGCTCACCATTTTTACTTTTCACAGCATATGTTGGTGGTGTCGAACCTCTTCGGTAATTTTTTGCCAAATTGTAGAGGAGCTTTCTAGTGCCTATCAGGTCTGTTTCTAGGTCTCTTCCTATTCTGATCCATGCTTCTTCTTTTTCGTGAATTTTTATTCTTTCTGCTTCTCTTTTCGCATTTACATACTCTTCCCTTTCATCTAATCTTCTGGTTTTAACCAACTTTCTGAACATTCTCAATTTCTTCTTTACAGCTTCTTGTACCTGTGGGGTCTACCATGTTGTTTGCTTTTTCTTTTTGCCATATCTTGTTCGAAACTGTACTACTTCTTCGGCTAATTGGTTTATAACTGTATGAAACATGTTCCAACTTTCTTCTAAATTCGATGGTCTATTTCCATTCTGATTTTCTCTACTTTCTCTAACTTTTCTTTGAAATTCTTCTTTGTAGTCTGCATCTTTAGGTTTTCTACGGAAAATCTTTTCTTAGCTCTGCATCTGAGTTTTTTTTTTTTCTATTCTAATCTTCCCGATTACTAACCTATAGTCTGAATCACAAGAAATAGATGCAACTCTTCTAACATCCTTTAATAACTTTTTATTATTAGTCAATATCAGGTCTATCATAGATTTGTCTCTGTATTGCTGCGGTGTTGTTCCAGGGATACCAGGTCCATTTCTGGCTCTCTCTGTGGTTATAAAAAGTGTTCATAATGCTCAGGTTGTTCTCTACACAGAAATCAATTACACTTTCTCCAGATGCATTCTTATCTTTCCACACTAAAAGCGCTTATCACATGTTGTTTTCCAGCTCTTTCTTGACCCATATGTCCATTAAGATCTCCGAGTGTCACAGCATTATGACCATATGGTAGCCTATTCTTAACATCTTGTAATTCATGAAAAAAAGAAAAATCCCTTTCTTTTACTGGTCTACCTTGTTGTGGGGCATAAACTTGTAAGATCACACATGTCTGTCTTAATTGAAACAGCTAAAATTCTCTTGTTCTTTTACTCTACATTTCCGATCCTTTGGGCCAACCCTTCCGTTAGAATCACACCAACTCCATGCCTAGTGTCATTTGCGCCACTAAATGGTAATGTGGTAATTATTCTGGAGCACTTTTGTTCCCTTTCCACTTAGTCTGGTTTCACACCGTCCCATTATGTCTAACTTTCTTTCTTTCATCAGTAGCCCAAGTTCATCTTCTTTTCCTTTTGGCTGTGCCCACATTAATTGTGGCAATTCTTAAATTTTTTTCTAAAGTGCCCAGATCTATGTCCAATTTCGCGCAGTCGTTGATCGAAAAGGGGGTCCGGTATCCGAGGCAATTCTTGAGATTCTTGAGAGTTTGGACACACAATTACCGGCTTGCTAGGCCTGTCGTAACCGGGAGAGTCAAGAACTACTAATTAGTCCCTTCTAGAGCTCAGTTGCCTTAGGTTACAGGAGGTCATTCACCCCTCCCAACTAAAAGCTCCAGTCGGTTAAGCCCCTCCATCTCTTCAAGGTTACGTAGTTTCTTGTCCAAATCGGGTGATGCCGCTTGAACTGGAGGGGCTATTCATTTAATCAATAGAGAAATACAAGGTAGATTGAAAGAGTCAATTAAATGTTCACCCTGGTATACGCATCTCCCATCGTGACATGGTGCCCGTCCAAAAACAACTCCAATAACTTTGCTTCTTTATCTTTCCCTTCTCTATGTCAATCAGATGGCACTACAGTAAACCTCCCTCAGTCTCAAATCAACCTTCCCAGTCTCAGGTCAACCTTCCTGTTGGAAAAATATTTTCTGCCTGTCAGTGCTAGTGGCGAGTGACCTGACGCTAAAGCTACCCTATATAGAAATGGCTAGTTTCCTGGCAGTTCGGTCTGGGTGTGGCAGTTCTCCAGTACTCGAGGCCTTCGTTGCGAAGGTCTCAGAGGTGGAGGCGGAGTTCTATCGAAGGATCTCTGAGTTGCAAGCTGAGTTTTAAGAGGGAATCTCAGACTTGCAGGCCGAGTTCTGTCGTAAGATCTCAGCGCCTGGGGGTGGGTCAGGTCCTACCGTCCTCTTACCAAGTAAGGCGACGCAGGGGTAGGAGAAGTGGTCTGTGGTATCTGGGAGCACCAAGAGGAGGTTGAGATGCCAGGATGAGGAGTGTGCCAAGAGGAGGAAGGTTCTCCTTAGGAAGAAACGTCTCGCGGAGACGAGGAATGCCTCCAGTGCGTGTCTGCTCCCCCCAAGGGATTGGACAAGGAGAAGAAAGGAGGGGGCAGACACAGGTTCCCTGCCCCAAGGTGCTTGTGCTTGGAATTTAGTTAGTGCGTTTTGTGCCAGGGATAGAAAGCGTAGGACCATGGTAAGTCTGCCAGGTGTGGATATAGATAGGGTAGCTGCGAATCTCGACACGTGCTTGGGTGATGGTGGGACCAAACCTATTGTTATTCTCAGAGCTGTGAGGAATGACCTTTACAAGGTCGAGTGAGTAGCTTCTTAGGAGGTTTAGACAGGTTCCAGATAAGATTAAGAGCAGGGGTGGGATTGCCGTGGTGTGTGGTGTCTTGCCACGACGAGAGCTTGGTGCTGAGTGGCTCTCCAGTGATATTGCAGTGAATTGCAGTCTTGCAAATCACTGTAAGGGCAATGGACGGACATTAAAAAATAACTTGGATCTCTTCTATAGCAAGGACACCTTGTATGCCAAGGATGGAGTGCATTTATCCCGTCATGGTGTCCTTGTCATAGTTGGAACACTTGAGATGGAATTAAATGCACTCCAGTGATTTTTTCGTTTTTCAGATGGTTAAGACAGAATAGCTAAGTGCAGAACAGTAACTAGCAAAGTAACGACTAGGCTCTGATAAGTTCGGAATATGAAAAAGATTGAGAAGTTAGGGTTATTTCTCATTTTAATCAACGAAAACAAAGCGTTGAAGCTAGAAACAAAGCAAATAGGGTACTACGGTACTATAGGGTACATTTTCATGAGTCTTAATAGCATAAGTCCAGAAGTTATGTTGCAGCTATATTTGCCGCATTTAGATCATGTGGTACAGTTTCCCACATTATAGGAAGGATATAGATATACTAGAATTAGTGCAAAGGAGGATGTCTAAAATGATACAAGGGTTGAGAAATATTCCGTACTAAACTAAAGGCATTGATTTTGCATTCCTTACAGAGATGTAAGTTGAGAGGGTACCTCATAGAAATATTTAAGTGGTATAGCGGTTATAACGACGGGGACATAAGCAAGATTCTTAGGTTCAATAACCAGGATATAACCAAAAATAACGGGTTAAAGCGGGAGAAATTTAGCTTTAGTTCATACAGGAACTGCCACAAGTAAGTCTAACGGCTTCTCACAACTCCCTTTATCTTTTGATATTCATATCATTGTGAAAGAGCCATGGGAACTAATACAAATCGACTTGATAAGTGAGAAACAGATATGTGAAAGGCTCGGTCAGTTGATTTGGCTTAAAGTTTCTTTTTTTTCAAAATCACATCAATATGTACAAAGTAACCAACCATATGTATATACTTTTCCACGCTCTAACACAGACACAGAATTTTTAACTCTGTCAAGTTTCAGCCACATATATTTAAAATAACAGAAGGGGAAATGCATTGATGGAACAACTGGGAGAATCAGATTAAATTTCAAACACAAGCTTTCTACTCAAGCTCATCATATTTGCTTGATCCCTTCAGAAACTATCCCGTGCATGTGGTGATTTTTTTTGCATCCCCCCCTCCCCCCACAAACACACACACATTTGATCATGTATAGCTACCGCTTTGGGTCACAAGATGAGTCTGGCGCCATTTTGATGTTTTGCTGGGGTTTTATGATTTTCCTTTGGAATGTCTAGTTTTGACTGCAATGCTTAACTTTTATAAAGGCAATTATTCTTTTTTGCATCTGTTATGAAGCAAGTTATGTTTAATGATACGTCTGAAAATAATATAACCTGTTCTAACTTATGGTGATGTTATATTTTTTTATGCAGCTTTGTCAATATAATGCTTTACATGCACTCTCATCTCTGTTCTTTCCAACATTCTCATCTATCCCTGTACACTCAGTCCTTGATTTAACAGATTAAACGGGGTCTGTTATATAATGATTCAATAGGTGATTTGGTATGATTAGAGTGATGGGTACCTGTAAATAGCTAAATGGAGAACTATTGTTGTTGACGCTATCGATGACATAGGAAAGAAAGCCCGAGGGTGTAATCCTAGGTGAGGCAGGTAGTAGTCGTGGCCGGATTATCAGAGTCCTGCCCACTGCAGCACCAGCACCAGCACTGGCACTTTCACCTCAACAGCTGGGCAGCTGCATTCTATGGATTCTACATTAAATGTAAATATCTACGTGTATTTCTGTGCTATAATTCTTTGTTAATCATATTGTGAGCTATCAATCGACCAGTGTTGTAATATACGGTTATATTTGTGTTCATTGTTGCAGAACAAATACTTAAAACCTTAACGACAGTTTATGTATTTATTTATATCCTGGGTGAACTACCAACACTGACAACCCAACATAGTCCTTCGAACCGGACATACAGCACTCGCCCTGCTACCCGAGGTGTGACCTGCCTCACTCGCCCTTCAACCCGAGGTGTGCCCTGCCTCACTCGCCCTGCTACCCGAGGTGTGCCCTGCTTTACTCGCCCTGCTACCCGAGGTGTTCCCTGCCTCACCCGCCCTGCTACCCGAGGTGTGCCCTGCTTTACTCGCCCTGCTAGCCGAGGTGTGCCCTGCCTCACTCGTCCTGCTACCCGAGGTGTGCCCTGCCTCACGCATGTGCTACCAAAGTGTGGGTGTGTGCGTACACCTTCCCTAAGTGTGAATACGTCTTCTGCTGTTAACTAGCCTTAACATCGCACGGTACCATGAGCAGCGAGCCGCGGAAGATGGTGTTTTGCTAAGCATTGTACCTAGTTAATATATTATTACACCATAGGTAATGACACACCAGAAAATCTAAAGGCTAGGAGAACGGTGGCGTGTACAAAGGCTACCAAGCTCACACAAGACCTTAACGCACTTTGGATCCAGAAAGATGAAACTGATTCCGACGATTTGTCTTACACTATCAGTTTGGTGGAGAGACACTTGGACCTAATGCAGCAACTGCAGCTTGAACTAGATCTACACGATGTATTGGATGACTCTAGCCATGTTTAAGGGTTAGATCAATTTATCTTCAAGGCCCAACGCCTACTTACTCATCTGGATAATACCTCGAAAATTAAAGCGAAAGACCAGTTTGATCCTCAGTCATCGTACACCCACGGAAAATTGAAAAAGAAAGACTTCCCACTTCCTACATTCAAAGGAGATGTTCTTGTGTTGCCCGAGTTCTGGGATCTTTTCAATGTAGCCATCCATGATAACCAGCAGTACATACCACTCGAAAAAATGGTGTATCTCAAAGAACATTTAGAAGGAGAGGCTGCATGAGCAATTCAAGGGCTAACTACAACTAGTGACAATTACGCTGTTGCTGTCAAAATCCTGAAAGACAGGTTTGGGAAAGAGGATTTCCGCAGAGAGTCACTGATGGCAAAGCTTCTCCAGTGACTGACTGCGAGAACCTTAAGCTTCTGCGAACTTTTACGGATGACCTTACTGCCAACATCAGAGCTCTCGAGGCACTCAAAAGTACCTGAGCGAACAACAGCCAGCTTCTGTTACCTGTACTGAAGAGTAGAATTCCGGACTCCTTGAGATTGGAATGGGCACATTATAAGGAGTTGAACTCTCTTTCGGATTCTGACATCTCTGCCTTCCTCGTGTTTTTAGAACAAGAGGTGTCCATACGTGAGGAATATGCTAAGGCTCCTGTCTGAGCATCGGCCTTCAATGGATCAGCTATGCCACCTTCCTCCAAAAAGACAACCACTAGCTTGCTTAAACTTCAACAACAACGACCAGCGACTAGGAAACTAGATTGGATATGCCAAACCTGCAACCTCACCCAACACGGCCTATCCAGATGCAATCAATACCGGAGGATGTCTGCTTACGAACGTTGGAACGTTGTGAAAGAAGCAGGGTTGTGTTTTCAATGCTTGGGACCACACAACCAAAGTATGTGTACAAGTAACACATGCCCACTGTGCAACAAGCTTCATCATTCATCTTTCTATTCCAACGACTGGAGGTCACGGCTGTCACTATTTGCTGCCCCATACCGTCCACCACAGTACCCTAGTAATCATCATCCTCGTTCCGACACCAGAGAACCAGGAAGGAAATGGATAACAGCTAATAGAGAAAATTGGGAAGCTGTACAGCACATTCCACAAAAGGAAGTTTGAGAGACCTCAACAAGGTGAGCAACACTTGCAACGATACAGTGTCACCTCACGAGGATGTTGTTTCACTTCAACTGCGTTAGTGGTTGCAATAAATGGTCCACGCTCCCGTTTAGTCCGGCTGCTTATTGATGAGGGATCAGATTCCTCCTACAATCGCTCTTCTATCGCCGATGTCTTAAATTTACCTGTAACAGATTCTGATACCTTCGAATGTGTTGGGTTTCAAGAGAAGGTGGAGAAAATAAAGAAATATGAATATGACCAAGTGATGGTAACCCTCCAGAGCAGATATGGTGGTCCTTCAGTGGGATGTCCTTTGTGGAAAAGTGAAAATCTGTGTGCTCCCTTGCCGCCTAGAAAGCCTCCCTCTTCCACCATTTTGGAAGATATAAACCTACCTGACGACTTCGGTGAAGGCTCTGTAGATATACTAATCGGAACAGATCAAATGTATGAGATAGTTCTTTGGAACCAAACTCTGGTCACAAAGTGGCTTCGAGCTAATGAAACTATCTTCAGCTATGTGTTACATGGAGGCAATGGAGAAGCACGAATATCGCCGCGTCCTCACTCCTACTACAGAAAAAGGGTGGCGACTCTATGGGAACTGCATGTTCTTGGAATCGCTGAGCAAGAAATCAAGGATTGTAGAAATTATCAAAACCAAAGTGGAATGAAGCTTGCAGCTGTTATGAAATTAATCTTGTATAGAATTCTGGGGACCGACCGGTAACGAACCAGAAAGCAACGAGGGCGAGGACAGATCGCATGATAAGTCAGCTAGATGCAAAAGAACTATGAGAATATGTTGACCACTTGGCGAATCTCTTCCAAAACTCCATTATTGAGCATTCTCCCTTTCATCAAAAACCTTCCGCCTTTTTTCTTGCCCCCACCGAGGCCTACATCAAAGGAAGAAGCTCAGTGGTATTTGATGGTTCAGCGAAGGAACAGGAAGAAGTCTTAACTCGTACCTTGATCCTGACTTCAATCTCCTATCTTGTCTTCTCTCAGTCATGCTGAATTTTCATGCCGACCGTGTTGAGTGCCAAGCAGATATAAAGACAGCCTTTCATCAAGTAGTTGTGCGAAAAGAGGATCGCCAGTATGTCCAGTTTCTGTGGACTGATAAAGTTCTCAGGTTTCAGAGGGTTCCGTTTGGTCTAACATTCATGCTGCTCCAAACCATCACCACCCACCTCCGTCAGTTCATCAGTAGAACACCTGAGCTCTGCCAACTGATTAAGCGAGGAATTTAAATGGATGATCTATGTCTCTCTTTCCCTTCAGTAGGGGAAGCAGAAGCCAGAATGGACGAAGTGGTGAAAATATTTTCTGCTGCCAGCATAGAACTCCACAAGATGCACAAAACAGGCTCATCTTCTGATAATTCTACTGCTGTCTTAGGCCTGAAATGGAGTACAACAACTGACTGTCTGACAGTATCTGTACCAGAACAAGAGTCTGTACCCAGCACTAAGAAAGAACTTAACTTGTTATTATCAAAGCCATTCGATCCTCTAGGTGTACTGACTCCTCGGCTCATCTGGAGTAAAGTGCTCTTCCAAAACACCTGGAAGGATCCTGCCAACCTATCCTTGACAGCAGAACTGAAGATAGAACTCAAGGCAGAAGTACAACAATGGTGGAGTGATACACGTAACATTCGAGAAATGACGTTTCCCTGTTGTGCAGGCATCCTGGCCGGAACAGATACAGTTTTTCAAGTCTTGAGCTTATGGTGGCATTTATTGGCGTGAAACTTATGCAAACTCCCTGAACCCTGAACCTACAACATCCCAAGATAATGTACTGGACTGACTCCACTGAAGTCCTTTGTTGAATCAAGTCCGAAAAGCCCCTTAAGCTCTTCGTGAAGAACAGGATTTCATCCATTTTCCAGTTCTCGAGCCCAGAACGATGGCATTTCGTTAACGGACTTACCAACCCTGCCGACTTAGGAACCAGAGGCCATCCTTATAAAGAAAAGATTTCGCCTGAGACGACCAGCTGTTCGTCTTAAGCTATCAAAATGGCGGATGCTCGTCCTAATTTTGTGAACTCGCCCCAAGTCAAGTAATCATAACACTTAGCTTTCCTACATGACCTAGAGCAACTGGTGCAACACCTTACTCGTATTCCTGACCGTATTGGAGATACGTCCAAAATTCTTGATCTTTTCCTAACCTCTAATCCTTCTGCTTATGCTGTCTCTCTTTCTTATCCGTTGGGTTCCTCCGATCACAATCTCATGTCTGTATCTTGTCCTATCTCTCCAATTCCTCCTCAGGATCCTCCAAGGCGGAGGTGCCTTTGGTATTTTACCTCTGCAAGTTGGGGAGATCTGAGGAGGTATTATGCTAATTTTCCTTGGAATGATTACTGCTTCCGTGACAGAGACCCGTCTCTGTGTGCTGAGCGCATAACAGAGGTGATCGTGTCTGGCATGGAGGCGTACATTCCTCACTCTTTTTCTCGACCTAAACCTTCCAAACCCTGGTTTAACACAGCTTGCTCTCGTGCTATCCGTGATGGGGAGGTGGCCCACAAAAGGTACTTGAGCCTTCCATCACCTGAGTCTCACGTGCTTTATATTTCTGCCCGAAATCATGCCACGTCTGTTCTTCAACTTGCCAAAAACTCCTTCATTCATAGAAACTGTCAAAATCTTTCCAGATATAACTCACCTTGAGACTTTTGACATTTAGCCAAAAACATCTCCAACAACTTTACTTCTTCATCTTTCCCTCCTTTAGTTCAACCAGATGGCACCAATGCCATCTCATCTATCTCTAAAGCTGAACTCTTCGCTCAAACCTTTGCTAATAACCCTACCTTGGACGATTCCGGGCTTGTTCCTCCTTCTCCTCCCCCCTCTGACTACTTCATGCTACCTATTAAAATAGTTCGTAATGATGTTTTCCATGCCCTCGCTGGCCTAAACTCTTGGAAGGCTTATGAACCTGATGGGGTCCCTCCTATTGTTCTCCGGAACTGTGCCTTCGTGCTTGCACCTTTCCCAGTCAAACTCTTTCAACTCTGTCTATCTACATCTACCTTTCCTTCCTGCTGGAAGTTTGCCTACATTCAGCCTGTTCCTAAATACGGTGACCGTTCTAATCCTTCAAACTACCCTCTTGTTGCTTTAATTTCCTGTTTGTCTAAAGTTTTTGAACCTATTCTCGACAAGAAGATTCTTAAACTATCACTTCACAATCTTCTATCTGATTGCCAATATGGCTTCCGTCAAGGCCGCTTTACTGGTTATCTTCTAACTTTCCTTACTGAGTCTTGGTCATCCTCTTTTAGTTGTGAAACTTTTGCTGTAGCCCTAGACATATCAAAAGCTTTTGATAGAGTCTGGCACAAAGTTTTAATTTCCAAACTACACTCCTACTGCTTCTATCTTTTCTCTGCAACTTCATCTCAAATTTCCTTTCTGATCGTTCTATTGCTACTGTGGTAGACGTTCATTGTTCTTCCCCTAAATCTATTAACAGTGTTGTTCCTCAAGGGTCTGTCCTATCACCCACTCTCTTCCTATTATTCATCAATGATCTTCTAAACCAAACTTCTTGCCTATCCACGCTTATGCTGATGATACCACCTTGCACTTTTCCACGTCTTTCCAAAGACGACCAACCCTTCAGGAAATACACAGCTCACTCAGGAAAGCCTCAGAATGCCTAACTTCTGATCTCTCTAAAATTTCTGATTGGGGCAAAGCAAACTTAGTGCTATTCAATGCCTCAAAAACTCAATTCCTCCAGCTATCAACTCGACACAACCTTCCAAATGACTATCCCCTCTTCTTCAATGACACTCAATTGTCCCCTTCTCCTACACTAAACATTCTTGGTCTATCCTCTACTTGTAATCTAAACTGGAAACTTCACATCTCCTCTCTAGCTAAAACAACTTTTATGAAGTTAGGTGTTCTGAGCCGTCTCCGCCAGTTTTGCTCACCTCTCCAACTGCTAACTCTATACAGGGGACTCATCCGCCAATGCATGAAGTATGCTTCACATGTTTGGGGAGGCTCCACTCATACAGCTCTATTGAACAGGGTGGAATCAAAAGCTTTTCATCTTATCAACTCCTTTCCTCTGACTGACTGTCTTCAGCCTCTTTCTCATCGCCGCAATGTTGCCTCTCTTGCTCTCTTTTACAGCTACTTTCATGCTAACTGCTCTTCTGATCTCGCTAACTGCGTGCCTCCCCTGCTCCCGCGGCCTCGCTGCACGAGACTTGCCTCTTCCTCTCACCCCTATTCTGTCCACCTCTCTAATGCAAGAGTAAACCAGTATTCACAGTCTTTCATCCCTTTCTCTGGTAAACTCTGGAACTCTCTCCCTGCTTCTGTATTTCCACCTGCCTATGACTTGAACGGTTTCAAGAGAGAGGTATCAAGACACGTATCCCATTCTTTTGGCTACTGAATGTGGACTTTCCAGGGACCGGCACTACAGTAGGCCTTTTTGTTTAATTTTTGTTGCCCTTGGCCGACTCCCTTCTACATTAAAAAAGAAAAAAAAAATCCGCGCCTGAGACGTGCGCCAAAGTTATGACAGGCCGGGAGCTGGAATACGAACTTAGGGTAACGCCTGAGACGCGCTCTAGACAGTAAACAAAGATGGCCTTGGCAGGAGCTGAAGGTCGTCCCAGAGTTTTGCGTGAGAGGAGAGACATCTTGAACGACTTCAGTGATGCCGAGCTTGTGAAAAGATACCGCCTGGACAGGGAAGGTATCATGTTTGTGACAGACTTGGTACGAGATGCCATTTGAAGCCCCACGGCAAGAAGTAAGGCGATCTCTCACTAGATGAAAGTCATTGAAAAATGCAACAGTGCAGTAGTGATGACTTGGGTCCCTCACAGCAAACAATTAGTGCGATTGTGAAAGAAACAGTGTATGCCCTCACAAATTTGGATGTACTGAGAAGGTTCATTGTGTTCACTACCAGTGAAGCAGTGACTACCACCAAACAGAGGGAATTCTTGGCACAGTATGGGATGCATGGTATCATCGGTGTTATTGATGGTACTCATGTGCGGCTGCTTCCCCCTAAAGAATTCGAGGTGGAATATGTCAACAGAAAAGGGCAGCATACCATCAATGTCCAAGTGGTATTTGACCAAAATTTTAAGTTCTTGGACATAGTACCTCGATGGCCCGGATCTGTGCATGACTCACGAATTATAAGGGAAAGTGCTATATTTGCACTTTTTGAAGATGGGTGTGTTCCTGCTGGATCCAACCTGGCTACCAAGTCAGAGGTGGCTGCTTACCCCTTACCAGCACCCTCAGCCAGGACCACAAACAAACTGCAACAAGTAAGTATATATTCCACATAAAATTGTGTCATTTCAATGTTAAAGTTTTACATTATTATTTATCTTGCGTACTTATTTATTGTGACACAATAGTGCCTCTCATCCAATTTCTTCCAATGCCTCCACAGGCACTAACTTAACTATCTAAATCTAGGACTTGTTCCCTTCAAATCTAATTAGCATATAAATGATAATAACTATAATGTGGTAAAGTTTGAAACATGTTACACACTGAAATTCTAATGCATTTCATTTATTATAGAGACCACAAGAGGACTAGGTGTGTTGTGGAGTGGGGGATTGGACAGTGGAAACGGCGATTCCATGTACTTCACGGAGAAATTAGAGTTAAGTCCCCTGCATATGTGTACAGGATCATTGACGCCTGTGCACTGCTTCACAACACATGCCATTACAGAAACTTTAGGTTACAAGCTGAGGATGGGGCTGTTGATCCTGTTGATCAAGACCCCCCCCCCCACCAGCTGCATCAGCAGAAGTCCCGCCGGCTAACAGGCGTGGTGGTCTGCATTTCAGGGACGAATATGTCAGCCTTTATTTCATGTAAGATTCAATATTTTCAACTGCATCCAAATATGTATAGACTCTGATTAGTGTGTTACTCATATTTCATCATCATGTCATTATTGATAAGTTAGCGAGCATTATTTCCATTAACTATTGCTATTTCATTTGTGTAAAAATGTAATGGGAAATACTAATGTTTTACTTTTCTTTTT